>CAJQUW010006794.1:0-221369 GCA_907163375.1 Prostheceraeus crozeri | reverse complement strand
TTTCTCTTGGAATTAGTTGTGAATATATTTAGTTTTACATAGAAACTTTAGGCACCTTGTATGTTTCTTCTACGCAGTCTACACAGTCCGTATGCTATGGCTAATTGTTGAATAAAGTTCATTCAGTACAATAATTTTACTATTGGCATAAATAACATTCATTCCTTTAAGAAATCGAATTCAATTCCTCTTAAATGTGCTATTTTACATAATTGGAAAATCGAGTCACTTTAGGAGATGATGATTGATGTCCAATCGGAGCCTCTGTTTTGTAAGCGAATCTGGCTTCAAGGCTGGCGAATCGGATTATCGGTAATCGGGCTTTCAATTTTTCAAATCGGGCCCGCCTCTGATACAACCTAAATGTTTGCATTTCAATTTCTTAATTTATACTCTTGTTTAGCGAAGAGTCTTGGTTTGATTGTTAGAATTAACTGCGAAGAAATATTTCTATTTGAATATTTCAAGATGAAACATATTTAATGCATGAATGAAGATAATAATAATAAATATTCTTTATTTGCCTCACAGTTTGATAAGTCGGTGAGCACATTACAATTAGTCGACACGAATACTCATCAAAGTAAGTTACAAGAATAGCAATGGAGGACAATAAAATTATTTACAAAACTTTATAAAAGATTCGCTAAAACGAGAGGTTCTTGAAAATGGCCTTCTGAAAGTGACGATATTGCGAGTACATCTGGTCGAAACATTTGAGTCAAATAATTCACGTAGAGGATGATCTGCAGATCTCACAATATCCTTGAAGAGCTTGTCGCAAGTTTGATGAGCAACTGACATGAGTGAATTGCAGGACTCATGCGGAATTTTCATTATAGGTACGCCCGGCGTTCAACACTTAAGAGCTTTTTCAACAAATAATCAGGAGAGTTACAGAAGCATGAAAAAGAATATAGCAAAACTGATCGAATGAAGGCTACGTATGCTTTCAGCATTAAATTTCTAGGACAATTCGATCTCCGAAGGTTTCTTAAAATTAAAATTCGCTTCGATGCTTTCTTTATAATGTAGTCAACATGATGATTCCATTTCATATCACTCTCCATTATAACACCCAAAAACTTGAATGAATCAACCAAAGTTACACACGAATCCAAGTTAGCCATTGCAGGTTCAAGGAACAAATTTCTTTTGGTAGCGATGTCCATCAAGCAACATTTGGCTATATTGATGGGAAGGTACTTGGAGTTAGCCCACTTGGCCATATTTCTCCACTCATCCTGAATTCTATCCTCAGCAGAATTCCTCAATGTATGTAGAAACAACACATCGTCGGCATATTTTATCAAATAAGTGCTAGAGCACACAGGACGCAGGTCGTCGACTGACATGGCAAAAGTATTGGACCAAAAACGCTGCCTTGGGGAGCACCGCTTAGAACAGGTACCCAGTCCGACGAAGCATCACCCACCACAACCCGCTGGAATCGTTGATTTAAGAAATCAAAACTCCTTCGAATTACACTGGATGAAATGCCAAACTCTATACACGATTTAACAATTACATGATGACCGAGCTTTTCAAATGCCTTGCACAGGTCCACGGAAAGAACTCTCTCAGCTCCAGAGGCTGAATCTGAAAACTTGAGAATTCGATTCGATGCTGTGTCAAAACCAATGCCGATGCAGTACCGCAGCCACTACCGGGAACAAAAGCAAATTGAGTTTTATCCATGCCATTAACAATAAATTAGGAAGAATGAAACGGCGAGCCACAATTCGTTCAAAAACTTTCGAAATGATGGGCACCAGAGAGATAGGTCTAAAATCCATCACTGAATTAGGACGCTCACACTTAGGTACTGGAGTCACATTAGCCATTTTGAAGCATCGAGGAACTTTGCCAATTCTAAGACGTTCATTGAAAATATGTGTTATCACCGAAGAAAGATAGTCAGCATAGCAATGGAAAATCCACGCTGGTAAATTATCTGGGCCACAACTGGAGTTAGATAGCTTCCGAAGGGCTATGTTCACCTCATTTTCCAAAATAAGAGTGATATCAACGGGTAGATCAGGAATGCTGTCTGTGTCAAAGAACTGATAACTGGATGCAAAGAAAGAGCTGAAGTCACCCACAGAGAATTTGCAGCGGTAGAAGGTTTCTTAAGTCTAGCCGTTGACCGAATAGCTTTCCATGTCTTTCTAGCGTCTTTCGAGGACGATGCTTCGCGTATAAATGAACCTGTCAGATATCTTATTTTGGCACAACCCTCTTCACGCAGACGGTAATATTTTGCCCACTGCCTTTGTCCATAGGCACGATCACGCTCGTTAACCAATATCTTCAAAGAGTCATTCATCCATTCAGGATCATTCGATCGCAGTCTCAGAGAACGTTGCGGAAAATGGTAATCAAATAAAGTGAATAATGAACACACAAGCAAGTCAGCTGCAGCATCCAAGGTATCACAGGAATTCACCAAGCTCAACCAATCAGTAGTAAAGCAAGCATCTGCAAAGCGGGCAACATTGGCTCTTGTGAATTTTCGTACTTTCTTCTTTGTCACAACCGACGGAGAAGGATTCGCGGGTTGCCAAAATACGATGCGATGATCCGATTTGCCAATTGGTGGAAGGCATAATGGTACCTGGTCAGAAGCAAATTTGACAAATATTGATCCAATGTGTGTTCACCTCTTGTACTAAAATTTACAACAGGAGAAAGACCCGTCAGTCTGGAAATGCTTTCTGAGATCATTAAAGTCGCCAAGAAGACAAAAACGAATATTAAGACCAAATTGGATGTAGATAGAGTCCATTATAGCAGTCGCCATTGAAATGGCATCCTCATGCGCTGAAGAATCATTCCAGTATGGATGATAGATAACAAGCACCGTAAGAGAAATATCCATAATAAACAACGGCAAAAATTCAGTCTGTGTTAATGAAGATGCCACAATCGAGTTACAATTAATAACCTCAGCACCATATGTATCTTTCATATAGACCATGATGCCTTCGCCGTTCCCATGTAATCTGTCCTTGCGATGTAACGAATAATGTTCCACAAATAAGGAATCATCTGGAACGCTTTTATCCAACCAAGACTCCGTAATAGCACAAATATCAGGAAGTCGTTGAGATAACAGCAATCCCAACTCATCTAATTTACTGTACAAAGACCTAGCATTTGTAAGCATAACACTAGGTATGGCATTCCTTCGTCGAGAACGACGCTTCTTTTGAGTACCACTATCAAGCTCTACTGGGGTAAGAACCCTCCTCCTTGACTGAATAGAGTCAAAATGCAAAGGTCCTTGAGAATTAGATATATGAATCCCGATGTGACGAATGTACAATCAATGGTAGACCAAACGTCTTCTGATTTGCCGTGAAACACAAATGCATTGCCTCTGACGAACATTCAAAAGTTCAGACACACTATAGCGGAAGTAAAATTCAGTAGCCATTGCACATGAAGAAAGAGATTGCATTCACTGCACAGTATATACTCTCTAACAAAAGAAACCTACCAGGTAGATTAGCAACGACCAAGATAACAGTTTACGCGGTCGCAAGCTATCCGACCGCCTGTCAGCAATACAGACAGTCGAATGAGATTGTGAGAAGAGGCAAATGTTGATCGAGACATTAAGGTCAAGTTTTGTTCTAGTTTTTTGTAATGTTCTTGACATATATCAAGCTGGTGGAATAAACAATTAATTGTAATATTTGTCAATTCGTCAGGTTGGGTTCATAAAAGATAGTAATGCTAGATTTAGAGTAGTTTCTTAAATAATTTCCTATGCATTTGAAATAATAGAATTCTATGTTGTAAAGCTCTACATTAAATTCTGAATCAATTTCAAAAGTAGATGTGAAAAGTAAATTAATATTCCACACGTTCTTGAATACCACAGACAACAAACCTTAAATTAATTCAAATGCTTAAAATGTGCAATGCCTGACTTTCGAAATTCGCAATTATGATTAATTGATTTTAGCAAAATTATTAATATATCGGTCACTAAACAGTAAACAATAATATAAGTCTAGGCCCACACGTAATACAAATAGTACAGTACATATACGTAAAAAATATACAGTACATGTAGTGTTGAAACTAAGGTATTGTTTCCAAAGATAGCGTTGATAATTCTTTTAGATTAATCAAGGTCACTTGTAAAGTACATCAAGTGTACCTATTGCATCTAGTAGACCTATTGATTTTAGATTTATTATTACAAGATTGTCTCTTGAAGCTATGGTCATTCATGATCGCAAACCCAATATTATGACATGAAATTATCCATGATTCTTTTATTCCTGATGCTTTTGACAAGACATTTCATATTTTACTTTCTTCCCAACTTCCTTTCGAATAAATTTCGAGACCATAGAGTAGGGATAGGTAGAGTGTCGACTCAAAAAAGTATCTGTATACAGTGAAAATTTTTATATGAAAAGATTCAGCTTCTTCAGGAGATTACGTTCCCGTGGTCCAAAAAATTATTTGAGCACTTTTGAAAAAGTCAAAATTTGCCAATTTTTATCCTACCGAAATGACTCTCCTAAATAAGTAGTATGAAACAAGTTGGATATCAAAAGGAATGAATATTTGCTGAAAAGCATCCTAACTAAGCGGAAATCAAGCTGATTATCAAGGGAATTTCATGAATTGCATTATAATGAAAGTTTTCATGAAAAAGTCGCGGTATTATTTGTGCTTTCTTGGCTGAAATTTCAACTTTTTAATTCAATTTTCACCAGTATGATTTTATGATTCTCTAAATTCATGTTTCATTTCTTGAATCTGAATAGTGATGTGGAACCATTTACATCTTTCAAAGTTAAATGAAATCATTGTCTTTGATTACGTGATTTTCTGCCAGTGGCAGGTTGCGTGATATGATCACGCTCAAGAAAATTCTCTTGAGGTTGAGCATGAAAGTAATAGGAACCCATCGAATTGATAATTTAGCAAACATTAGATCTCCAAGGCTGTCTCGAAAATCTGTGAAAAACCATCATTCCTTCTGCATTCCAATCATGATCACTCAATCCCGTTGTAATTTCTTCAAAACTGCAAAACTTTGCATATCTCACATTTTGTGACAATACCACCTGTTCCTTTGAGATCAGTTAATAAAATCGAAAATGTATACACATCAGGGATTTAATAAATGCGGAGTTACCACTCTACCTAATATAACTACTCTACAGTATTGGCCAGAATGGATGACTCAGATGTGTGTTTTATGTTTTTGGTGATAAATTTACTGTGATGATTGTAAGTGTACATAACTTTGTGTAAAGTGAATTACGGAGAGTAAGAGGAAGTCAAACAATTATCCAAGTAGTATATTTATCTAAATATTACTTGAGTGACCACCGGTCAGTACTTCGAGTGGATCCCTTTTTTTGAATTATCCCACAAATGCTGGTAGGCATCGAGAAGTTCAACTTTTTGTATAAAATTCCGTTTATCAACTTCGTCCACACTGCCGCGATAACTTTCTTCAATTCCAATAAAGATGTCTGTTTTCGTAGGTAAAGATGTCAAGTTTCGTAGGTTTGTTTTAGCAGCAAGACCCATCAATTTTCAATAGGATTGAGGTCTGGTGAATGTTCGATAATGTGCTCAAGGCCTCAACACTCGAATTGCAGAACCATATTGCTTCCAATTTCAAGGGTGACATCATGTTGTGAGCGAAAAGCACTGTTTTTTTCATAGATTTTATTTTATTTTATTATTTGACTGTTTTTTTAGATAACTATGGATGGCAGTACTTTCGTCTTCATAATTTCTTGGCAAGCAGCTTTAATGCTTGTACTTTCGGTTAAAAACCATAATCCACAGTTTTTCAACAGCAAAAAAATTTCACAGTTCACAGTTGAGACCGTGTATCGAGATGAACTTCTCTATCTTGGTGGTCTTCAAACGTGTCACATACAATTTGTTTAGCTGCGTCCTTTGGTTTTCTGCAAGATCATAACTGGAACCCGTTCGCAGTATTCCAATTTCCATAGGCATAATGGCAAAAATCTTTTCAGCATTTGTCTTTTTCGGATCGCCCGAATTTTCGTGGTCTGTGTGACTTTAAACCGACAACCACATGTAATACTAACCCTTGACAGCTCAGTTATCAAGCAGACAGTCCTGCAAGACAGTTGTTACAAAAACATTTCCGCAGAGAGGTCAGGGTGTCTGCAGATTCAACCATAGGCCTAATAGAAAACAATGCAAGTTGATTAACTGAGTCATCCATTCTCGCCAATACTGTATGTCGAGACATAAGTGTGACAAGCGCAAATTTTCACGCTGTTCTTGATGGCATGAGCAAATGTTGCACCTTCAAGAATCGCTACATACATTCACTTGACCTAGATCGCTCATCTTATGTTCTTGTATACTAATTCAAAATTTTCAATTTTTGCAACTTTTTGATACTACATGTAAGTCACCAAAATTTGAATGCAGGTCCCCTTCTTATTTGCTATAAATCTTGATGTTTGAAAAGTAATATGCAATGAGAAATGACTTTTGAGTTAATGATATGTTGACAACATTGATTTGTGCATTGAAACGTGCTTGAAAACGTGAAAAATATTCTTTTAAAAGTAGCCGTTCGAATGGATCTGTGAAGCGTTGTTCTACATTTATATAACGCAGGTTGAATTATATGTCCATGACCTAAAATTGACATAAATAAAGAAAGTGCTGTTACCACTTCGAAAATCGATGCGCTTCATTAAAAGTTTTCAGCAAAATTATCAGTTTCAATCATTTTTGTGAATCACAAGGTGGAATGAATGCTATCGAAGTTTTTATCATCATTTTAGTACATATGCCAAATAAAATGTCCTCAGATTAAAGCGATAATGATAATCTATTGATCCGAACCTCATTGGCTCAGATCTTCCTAGTTTCGATATGAACAAAGCTTTTGATAATGTAAATCACGTGCTCCATATTGAAGAAACTGCAATTTTCCTGTAGGTTTCTTAATGTGGCTGAAGTAGTATTTAAAAGATCGCTAAAGTCGTGTCAAAATTGGACAAACTGCATCGTTTCCCTTCTCCATCTTATCTAATGTTCCTCAAGGATCAATACTTGGCCTCCTTTGGTTTGTTGCTTATATTTCAGATCTCAAGAAAAAATACAGCACAGTATCGCCATGATCGTTAAATACGCCTATGATGTTACTACTGCATGGTGATTCCGCAATCCAGAAACTTGATTAGAAGTTGTATATTGCGAACATGGAAAGCTGGTGTGACAGAAACTGTCTTTCGATAATCCTACCAAGAAGGAAAAATCATGACTTGGATAGTAAAGTCAATTTTCCAAAGGTGCATCAAGTCCAAATTTTTGGACTTGCCTTGTATATTGATTTGAAATGGGACCAGCATGTTCATGAGGTAGTTTCAAAAGCAAGTAAAAGAATGCATATTCTTCGCGCACTTAGGACTATCACTAATAGGAGCTAACTTTGCGCTGTTTATACCACTGTAATAAGACCACTTTCGGAATATGCATCAGGAATTTGTCGGTTTAAATTAAATATGAGGAGTCAATTATTACGCGTTTATCGAAGAGCACATTGAAAAATCTATTCAGAGGAAATTAAATCGTGAGTCTGTGATAAGTCAACATCAAGTGCTCGGCGACAAAGACTTAGCACCAAGCTTTTTTGATAGCTGCATTTTATCATGAAAAGCATGTACTAAAGGATGTTAGTTCTAGCCAGTGAAGAGATAAATAGCCTTTGTATCATGCGCATAATTACTTGTGAATGACATTTACTCTTTGACTATTTCATATAACTAAAAAGTTTTGGTTACGTCGATGAAGTCGCTTCTGCATTTTATGGCTAGTCTTGCGATTTCCATTTTGATGTAAATTTAGCACCTATTTGACTTGAATATGAATGTGAAACATATCATACGAAGAATGACATTTACAAAACATCTAGCACTCAAGGTTCTTTTCTAGCACACAAAACAAGTGTCAGCTATGATAGAATTCTTTTATGAACCGCAAGCGTCTGTAGATAATCGATCAATCAGAGGATTTTCTAATATTTGAATGTTTTATACTTTGTAGATTATTGTTCAAATAAGAAAAACTTATGCAAAATTTGTTATTTTTGCTTCAAAAATAATGAAATGATTGAAAAGTACTTCGATTAATTTTATCCGAGATTTGGATCTAAGGGCCTTGACTGACCTTGATATTTTTTCTAAACTCTTATTTGCCAATTTCTGAATGAATAAAGAGATACAATGCAAAGTTAATTGCTCAACTTTGAGCTAGCTGAAATCAGCAAATGCTCATGCAGTCAAAATCCAAAGCTATCTGTGTCGTGCATAAACAACAAGCTCAAGGCGCATTAGAAATATGCAACACCTGAAAGTCGTGTGCGCGTGCTTTGCTTTAATCAGTCATCTGATTAATCAGTCTTTAATCAGTCTTCTGGGTTCATGTTCAACAACTACCGCAGATGTAACTAGCATCATGAAGTGCTTCCACTGTTGTTGACATGGTAACTACTATTATCATTTGTTTGTGTTCACAAAGAAATGCTTTGAATTCCAGACAAAAAATCTTCCTCACAGTTGTCATTTAACACGTGTAACTATAGGTTCATAGTATAGGAAGTATCAGTTTCATCATTTTTAGTCCGGGAGCCAGCGTGAAGTTGTGCAGGGAACGAGGTAGTACATAAAACATTCACATAGCACAGCACATCTCTAACCTACTGCAAAACTTCGCGTCTGCCGGATCAAATCATTTGCTTTTCAGAAATAGAGAGGATAACACAATCCTATGTATTTCCAGTGGTAAAATTGTGACATTTAAGGTGTTAACTCCATTTTTTCGAATTTTTGCTCATAAAAGTTACACAAATTGGTATTTTGTTGAACTGGTTATTATAGAAATCATCTACAGATCATGATCTTTCAAATGAGTTATCATTCAGTGACAGAGGATGAAGTAAAGTGTACAAACAGACACTTTTCGTTGGTGTAACTGCAAATTTTAACATAGAAATTTCAGGAAAATTGTTGATATACTTTAACGAAAAGTGTCTGTTTGTACACTTTACTTCATCCTCTGTCAATGAATGATAACTCATTTGAAAGATCATGATCTGTAGATGATTTCTATAATAACCAGTTCAACAAAATACCAATTTGTGTAACTTTTATGAGCAAACATTCGAAAAAATGGAGTCAACACCTTAAATGTCACAATTTTACCACTGGAAATACATAGGATTGTGTTATCCTCTCTATTTCTGAAAAGCAAATGATTTGATCCGGCAGACGCGAAATTTTGCAGTAGGTTATAGGTGTACTATGCTATGTGAAAGTTTTATGTACTACCTCGTTCCCTGCACAACTTCACGCTGGCTCCCGGACTATTTATTCTCTTGAGAATAGGAAGAAGTTGATAATGGTCGGCGCAATACTTATGTTGAGTCTTACATCTGCTATTCTTTCTACCTGTATTCAATCAACATCACCGGTCAAAGAACACTATTTACGTCATGAATCAGATCTTCAACACTCAAAACACTTTTACAAGTGCCTTCGAATTGCTGTGAAAAAGTTAGCGACTCTAATCGTTTCAACAAATGGAGCGTGTAATATTTTTATATATCCGCTTTTCGAAGCTGTAAAAAGACCCTGCTGGTATACAAGCCTGTGCAAATGCCTGCAGAAAGACGAATATTTCAGCTACTGGAGTGCCGAAAAACAGCAAACATTATCCCGTTCACGTTTCTGGCTGATAAATCCACGGACAACACAATATCATGTTGGAAGAATGAATATGCTGCCAACGATTCACCACAATTCCTTTCCAATTTACGTTTTGATCTTTATTCACATCGGAGAGACAGAAAAGTTTTAAAAGCGAAACTGAAGTTCTCGCTGCGAACTACGGATAAGATTGATGAATTTAATTACATTCGTAAAGACAGATTGATTGAGTCATCATTCGAAATCCGACTTTAATCACACTTGCTGTTTGCCAAGAACACTGGTCTAAGATTTTTGGATCTATCAAAAAATGAAACCTTTTTCTCTGTACTAGTCGACAGACAGAACGGAAGATATCATTCAAAGTACACATTCCGTGCAAGACAGGGTGCAGCGGAAGAGGAGGTGGATGAATTTCATATCTATGGAGAGCTGAACCCAGACGTCAAAACCATTCATGCAATTGATGGACCCTAGTATTTTGGAACTCTCAATGAATATCAATGTTCATGTTTGTATATTTAGGAGAAAATGCTATGAAGTCAAAAAAAGCTCATGACATTATTTTCTTCACCTGCATTAAACTTTGTTCGAAGTTTTAATTGAATAAAATGTGTGTAAGCGTATACCTAACCTACTTTTAACTATTTTCAAAATTTACATATTTACAATAGGGCCGCATTTATGTTGATATTAATATTCTACTAATATCTAGCGACATGCTTCGCACATTCTCTGTCAAGTTAGGCAAGGGACTGTCATGTCATTGAATATTGATGTAAATTGATCAACGACAACATAAATGTATAGCATCTTTCTTCATATATATAACTGGCCAATGGAAAGAAATTTCAAAATTGTTTACACCAAGTACATAAATCGATATAGTCAATAAGTCATTTTAACAAGTATGCTTACAAATTTGATTGAAATTTTCCTTCATTGTGTATGTGCTTCAGTGTTTAAGCACCGGTCCCAATCGCATTACACATCGTAAAGCATCGCTTGCATGTCGTAGAGCATCGTGTTATTTCAGTTGCCTAATTAAGCATCGTAGATGACACGTTTTCCATAGAGTAAGTACTATACACTTATTCTATGAAGTTTTCTAATTTAGAGTTATCAAATGTTACTTCCACCAGTCTATCAAGAGACAAATGAATATTTTTGATTCATTAAGTGCAAATAGACGGATGAAAGACTGCAATGGGTCATTAGGTTATCTTCTATCTATCCAAAGACCTATCTAATTAGGTCTTTGGAGAAGAGAGGAGTTAATGGAAGTGATTAAGCCATCGGGGTCCTTTTGTGCAAAGCTTAGAGTTCAAGTCTGGACAATTCAAAATTTATAAGAAATTTGCATAAATAATCCTCTCAAATTTCCTAAAAGAATTCGGACAGAAAGGAACAGAAAAACTAAATAGCTAAAATGTTTCGTAACAATAGCAACCGCTTCCAGGCGACCTCGCAGAGTCGATTTAGCAATTCAATGCCTCTGGCTTTCACGAAATAATAATAATAATATTTTATTTCGAAGCAATGAAAATCAAACTTACAAGTCAGGAAAAAGAGATCATAGAAAAATTTTACAAAAAAGTGCACAAAGACACCACAGGATTGTCTCGTAAATTGCTCTTAATACCATACTATATACAATGTTAGAAGACACTGCAAGTGAAATAATTTACAAGTTGGAATTGTACAACTTGAATCGGTGATATTTTTTACAGAGAGTGCAACCTTCTTCAGAAGATCTCAAAACTCTGGTGATGCCAAGACAGTCACTGTTACAATCAATCCCACTAATAGTTCGATGACACATCCGATTTAATTTGGTCATTATTGAATTGCTCTTTTTGTTTACACCAACATGCAGAGAATTATATTCAATGATAGAAGGTATATATGCGCTATAAACAAGAATGAGGTCAGATTTTGAAGCCCCAGCGGCCTTCAAAAGACGCAACGCGAAGATTCTCTTGCTAGCACGCTTATGTAATCGTTCCAGTTGAAACAATGGTTGAATATAACACCAAGAAACTTGAGATTTGAACAAAAATTCGCTCGGAAACATCAGTCAAGGAATGAAATGAACTTTGAGCGTTCACAGAAGCCGCGATAATTACTTGGAGCCAGTTTACTTGGTGACTGCTTCGTTTCCTCGCTCACAGCGTGCTTAGCGAGTTCACCGGGCAGAAGAAGGCGAACGGCAGTTTGAATCTCCCGACTGGAGACAGTCGACTTCTTGTTGTAGTGAGCAAGTCGGCTGCTCTCGTTGACAATTCGCTCGAAGATGTCATTCACGAAACTGTTCATGATTGACATGACCTTGCTGCAGATGCCAGTGTCGGGGTGCACCTGACGGAGTACCTTGTAGATGTAGATGGCATAGCTCTCCTTACGCTTGCGTTTCTTGTCGGTCTTAGGGGCCTTAGCCTTGCTAGACTTCTTTGCGGCTTTGCCAGATACTTTCGGTGCCATTGTGAAGCGTTTGATGTCAAGGCATGTGATGAACACCAGTCATTCAGATTTGTTTCTTCTTGATTGATAGTCGCCTTTTCAGCGGCTGGATAGCAAGATCCAGCTTGCGCAAGCTTTGATGAGCTAGCGACAACGTGTCGCTACATGTGTCGGCCCACACGAGGACCCTCATTCCGTTCGGTCTCACGGGAAAGGAATATCGTAATTCCGCTCACTGTCTCCCCGGTCTAGACCGACTGGTTCAAGGACAGCAGGGTTGGAACTGGTCTCCTGCCAGGTTTTAGTAGCGCCGATCCGGCCGGCTGGTTAATTTCATTAGACCTATGTCGACCGTTGTCGACATTCAGTCGAGAATAAATTGGAATTGGCTAGTCAATCATTACAACCATTGCTTGATCGAAAAAAACCCCTCGCGTTCAGTCACCTAATGAAGTAAATCATTACAACATCAAATGCATGTTAATGCAGCATAACTTGAGAGTATCTGCACGTAGTTTTGTGACATAGATATTGAGAACTGTTCTTTAAACAGCTGAAATATGATTTGACAAGCTCTGCTTCACCCATAATGTAATTTCCAGAATCCAATATTCCGGCCTGAATTCTCTGTCATTCTCTGTCAAGTTAGACAAGGGACTGTCATGTCATAAGATTCTCATTTTGGAAGCATTGTGTATTCCTCAGTCTGTCTATTGTAAAGTTAGTCCAGATCTGGAATAATTTCACTACGTGTGGTAGCTTATATAATACGTGGAGCATAGAGATAAAATGAGTAATGGATTTCAATGCAACCTAGGGTCTACTACCCGAACATTTGACATTGGATAGGGGGTAATTGTTCGAAAAGTTCAGCACGCGACAAAGTCAGATTGACACTCACTGAAATGAAAAATTGATGACAAGTTTGGCGAGCTCTTTATTCCAAAATCCGATACGTCAGCTCGCGGTCATCAATGCAAACCTGAAGATTTGAATTTAAACTGCAGTGGAGAGAGCTCTTAATTGACGTCGCAATTCATGAATCGCGATTCTGTCGCTTCGGCTGCGCCTGTTCCTTGTTTTCGTTAAGCAATCCTTCAACATACAAGACTTTCACACTCGGCAGATGATGACAATGTCGTTTTCAAACGCGTTTTCAGTTTGCGAACATCTATATAGAGTGCTGCAATCTTGTCGAGCATCCTTCGACGGATAACAAATAATCGCAGTGCATGAGTCCATGCTATCACGATCAACACTTCCGTCAGAGATGGTGCGAGACTTCTGGATCGATCAAATTATTTCCTACCACTAATCTTTGCTTATGATAGAGCATATAGCCAAAGTTCATTCATGAGCACTAGAAGAGGACGCGCATGAATTTTGTATGAGGAGAGCTGAGGCCATGCGTCACATCAATTCATGCAACTGCTTCATTCACAGAATTAAATATTTTGTTTATCTGCTTCGGTTTGCTAGAAGTGTGATTAATACGGAATTGACGGCACATCGAGGAACCTATTAAGTGGGCAAAAAGGAATTCCTTATACCTTACAGAGATAGGAGAAAAGTCGTGCGTCGCTTGCGGATTAATGTGAGTTCAAGGAAAGTTCTTCGATTGCCAAAATTCTTTCACATTTTCACATTTCAGATCATTGCGTACATGTTTTCTCAATAATGTTGGCCCTTCCAATCATTATTAAAAAAAGTAGCAGGCGTACGAAAATTAGTTCACTTGATGAATTCACATCCCCTCCTTGGCATTGCTCACTGTATAGTGCATAAACTGAATCGAATGTTGGCCAAGACAGCGATGTGTGTTTTGGTGTGTGCGAAGTGATATCACAGCACGCACGCATCTCTCACTGGCTCTGGTGTCCTCTGCAGACAGCTTATTGTTTGCCACTTCCAATAGCAAGTGATACACGAATTATCCATTCGAGAAGGAGCAAGTTGTCTAATTCTGTGATGTGCCATTTCGATATTAAGGTTACATATAACTCTTCCTTTCTAGGAAACCGAAGCGCGCGCAGATGAATCTAATTCTGTGGCTTCACCACTCTTTTGTGTTATCTTTCTCACGGTCTTTTCACGAATGGAGAAATGTCATCTTATCTGCAGAACAGCATTATTCTTAATACAACAGCTTTATATTATAATGACACTCATTACAATCGACTTAAATTACATCTTGAACAAGCAAAGTTCCATTCAACAAAAAAAATACAGCTCAATTCAAACAATATCAAATCATCAATATGCTTGGACAAATGCATATAATCTTAGAATGTTCCGAATAAGTACATATAATACACAAGTTTGAACGTCAAGTACATGAAGCAATGTGTAGGTTGCACTCAAAAAACATTTACCCTAAGAATCCACTTCTATGCCACGCCATCGGATTACAACCAGCAGCCCACTGCTGAGCTACATGTACAGCACAGTGTTCATGTAACAAAGGTGGTAGAAGACTAAATTGCAGAAGACAATATTAGAAAATATTCACAATTTTTGGTACAAATATTACAGTCAATAGATATAATGATATCACCATTTCGTGTACATGTGAAATTCGAGCAAGCGATTTAGTTGCCTCATCAATAAATCTGACAGTTACATAGCAATGTAAAGCTTTATGCTGATCAATTGATGATCTGTGTGAGACGCATCATACTGGAAAAGTCAATCGCAGTAGTTTGAAATCACAATTCTCATTTCTTGACCGTGCTAATCAATCCGATGGACGTCAAACCAATGCTGATACATAGATATAGACTTATGTACATTCTTTCGTATGAAAATATTAAGAAAATAGTTTCTATCAGCTTGTCATTGAGTATCAATAATATACTGAACATCATAAAACCACCGTTATTAAACCTGGAAGATAATCAAGTGATTAAGGCTGTCATCTTTGCCAGTTTCGTTGATATCGGATTGTTGATCAGGGGAGAAGTCCTCATAACCGTCACCTCCGACAATGACCAACATGTGTGTTGCTAGAGTAGTGCACGGAGATAGAGAAGCACGCCTCATAGCTGCATGGTGATGATGCCCATGTGGACCGGGAGCTACACGGCCTCCAGCACCGGACATTTCAACGCTAGTCATGAACCGCACGTGCCCAGTATGACCATAATCAAGACCTGAAATGAACAATTTCATCAATTCAACTGGAATCATTTAAGCAAAAATTATGCTGCCAATGTACTATGTATAGTTGGTCATTTCAAAAGGCAATGTCTCGATTTTCAGCGATTTTGGAAAATAGAGTAAGTATGTAATAGGTGTGCTTACTCCTTGGATTGCATCTCTAGAGCACTTTTTCAAAACTCGACAATCAAATTGCATGCAAGTTTTTTACAACTACTATACTGATAAATGACTGCCGCCATGATCAATGCCGTGTGAAAACTTCTGAAAGTCTGTGTCGCTGAGTGAGTTATCAAAGGCTGAATCGAATCAAGACTGATTTCTTCCACTACGGTGTACTCCGGATAAGCGGGACAAACGCTTCACTCCGGAGCTGTCCCGCTTATCCGGAGTAAAAATTATGTAATAAAATATTATAAAAAATTCCCGCTTAAGCGGAGAAGTAATTATATTAGCAATTTTAGCTAGGGAGAAGTAATACTTTTATATAGATGCTGATAAAATCTTGCGTAAACAGCGCTTAAAGATCCGTACGACTATCTACAACATTCGTAATTACGAACATCTTCATTTAAATCAGTATATATGTATATTGTATGAAAAAATCTGATCCATGAAAAGCATAACATTTACATGTATAGTATGTACATGGTTTCGAATGCCTAAGCAAAAAATGAGTCTACCAATGTTTGTTTCTTTCCTTTTGCTTCGACGTAAAAGTGTGTTTCTATGGTAACATCATGTGCAGTGAGTGAGCAGCGTTATTGCTGAAACAGGTGTCTCTGGCTACGGCTTCCACAGTAATGTAGAATCGATGACTTTACCGTTAACTAATTGGCTGTCAAAGTAAACGAATCAGATCAGTCGTCAGTCAATTTGCGTGTTGAGGAGGTTCTCATTCTGCAGGGGTGTGAGCGACACGAATTAAATACGTTACTTAGTATGCACGAGTATGTATACGCAGAAGCCATAATAGAAAATTTTAGGACATAAAAAAGTACAATAAATTCTCCCACTTAAGCAGAGTAACTTTGAAAACTGTCCCGCTTAACCGGAGCGATTTATATAGTAATGGAAATGTTTCCTGACTTTTCTCCCGCTTAAGCGAAATTCCCACTTATACGGAGTATACACTGTAATATAATCTTATTTCAGCGCAGTGTATAGATATCAGTTAATGTATCACAATAGACCCACACCATAAAGGCGTCAAATGAACTGACTGCGATTGACTTTTGATTATCACTCTTATTCCACGCGCAGTAGTCTCATATGCATATGCATGCTCAAAAATATCCTTGCCTGCCGTGCCCGTGACTATGTCCTTGACGAAGTGTCTCTCTACCTACACCCGCCCGTATACGTAAAGTCTCTACCCGCTATCCGCGCATACGCGGCTTACCCGCAGTTCACGAATCATCCAAGTTATATTTTCTCTAACAACTTTTTTTCGGAGATCATTTCGTCATGTAAAATATCTTTTCATACACACGATTGAAAGTTCACACTAAAAAGTCTACATTTACTGCACAAGAGCTCATGTTTTGAGTTGAAATCAGCTCATAAATCCACCTGATCAACAGAAGTGTGCATTTAGTAAACGATGAGTATGGGATAATCAATTTTCTGAAATATTCAGCGATGAACATCAGCGAGTTCGACCATTTGAAAAAATCTTTTACAGGGAAAGTGAGTATTGGCCCCCTCCAGATTCAATCTGCTATAGATGAAGTTCAATTGCAAAACAGCTGCTTTTCCCTGACACATATAAACATTTGGACAATTTAGGATAACTTTCTTGTCGGTGAGGGTTTGGCTGATTATGTTGCATTATACGAGTATGAAAGCAATTGAGATGATTGCTTTTTATTCATCTCCGATAACTATATGCAGGCTAAGTGGCCGGGTAAAATGTTCGCTGTGCGCCCGAGAGGCCTTGGATGAAAGAAATTCTGATCAAATTGAAGACTTTTAGCAAGATGCACTCTGCATTCGGACAATAATGAAGTATCTAATTCAATGAAATTTCGATGTAAATTCAGCGGAACAAGAATGAAGAGCTATGGTACGGTTGGGTGTGATGCAATACCAACTGCAGCATAAGTGTACAAATCGACAGGAATTCCTTTTTCATATGGTTAAAATGTTAATTGCGCATATAAAGAGCTGTAGCAAATAGGTGAACATTAGAGTCACTGAATAAAATTAAATTGAGTTGCATTAGAAGGCAATGATGCGTTCATAGCAACAGGCAAAAACACGATGCTGTGTATTTGATTAATATTGTTCTCTTCGTATGCGCAAATTTGTACAGAACATTCAATATTGCTGGATTCATAAATTGATTTTCTCTTGGTCTTAACCGGTCTCGCTGCCTCTCATAGAGGTCTACGGCAGAGTTATGACATGCATTTGACAACTTCAACAGTGGATAATATGCAGATGTCAATCGATCGCTGAAGAGCGGTTAAGCGAACTGAATGACGTCACAAATGGGCGAAAATACACAGCACAACATGATATGTCAATAAAGCTCATGCACAAGAAATAAATCAAAAAGACTATAAAGATAAAGTGCTTAAAATACATGCGTACAGCAGTGCTAAAGTAATAATTACAAACTTGTGATTAGACAAGAGATAAATTAAAAATAAACTCTTTTTGCTAAACTCGAACTTTCAACTGCTGAAGCTAGTGCTATTCACTTTCGTAGTCCTTCCCTTTGTCAGCAAAAAGAGTTTATTTTTAATTTATCTCTTGTCTAATCACAAGTTTGTAATTATTACTTTAGCACTGCTGTACATATGTATTTTAAGCACTTTATCTTTATAGTCTTTTTGATTTATTTCTTGTGCATGAGCCTTATTGACATATCATGTTGTGCTGTGTATTTTCGCCCATTTGTGACGTCATTCAGTTCGCTTAACCGCTCTTCAGCGATCGATTGACATCTGCATATTATCCACTGTTGAAGTTGTCAAATGCATGTCATAACTCTGCCGTAGACCTCTATGAGAGGCAGCGAGACCGGTTAAGACCAAGAGAAAATCAATTTATGAATCCAGGAATATTGACTGTTCTGTAATATTGTTCTGTTTGACTATTTCATACTATTATGAATTCAGCACCGCTGCCCGTGGTCAAAATACAGATCATATTAATGCTTGATCATAGAAAATATTAATGTTTGTAATGTCATTGAATTGAGAGATGATTACTCACCGGTTATGATAGGCTGTCGGAGCGAATTCCGTGTCGTCAAAGATGTCACTTTTGGAGTTGTTATCGTGAGAATCACTCCTGCACTCGTTCCAACCCACAGGAGATCTTTACAAACCATCAAACATGTTATTCTCAAGCAAGCCGATTTATGTTGTTTGATGATATCGTCACAATCTGCAGGGAGAATAATGCGGTAGGCACATTTCCATAAGCATTAAAACTTAATAATATCATGTCTAATTTTTCATAAATCATACATGCAAAGCACTGGCAAAATCATTAGAACATCAATTAGCATGAAAAGATTATTGATATGGGTTCGTCCATAATTCACGTGGACAGCAGAGGAGCTCTGTAGTGCTGTCCTCTGTCTGTCCATGTGAAGGAGAGGGGCATGAGAAGAGTCCACGTGGACACTTAGAGGAAAATGTTAAATTGTTACACGTATGTACCATGAATCTACTTTTTATCATTTTGCAATGACGAGCATGAATCTTGATCAATGTCTAGTTTGAGATTTTAGAATACTAGAATATGATTTTAGATTAAGAAATAGAGATTTGCAAAAAAATTGAGTAGCTTTATTTCAAAATACCATGCTGTGACTGCAAGTCGTTCATGTAATTTGATTTACAAGCAACGGAAGAAAATTCCAAATTTTCCGCTGTTGATTTGATTTATTGGCTTCCATAAGAAAAAATTGAGAAATATGTTGTTATTAATGTTAATATAATTTATGTTATAAATTTATGCTATTATTAATAATAATAATTTAATATATAATGTTTTATATATAATAAAATGTATTTAATGTTATCAACTACACGGATACGTCGCACAAACTCCTGGACAGCACCACATACCCGATTGCTTAAGGCAGCGCTTCTCTGAAGTGCCCACATCCTCAGGCGCATACTTGACCTCCCTGAGTCCTGTTAGGACTCCGAGGCCCAGTCGTGTCATCCCAACCTAATGTTGTACATGGCTCGTGTATTAAAAAATGTAATTAATTATATATCATATTTTAATAATATTCTCTAAATAGATCTCCTTCAAAATGAGATATATATGCTTGCAATTAGATTCATAGACAAAATTCATAGGACACTTCCATATTTTGTTAAAATAGGCCTACCTTTTTGTTGTGTCTGTGCATTTAGCCTAGAAGATACTTATCTTATGGCACAAACAACCGGCATATATTCATGAATAGAGATCGAAAGACAGCTCAAAACTGTGAGCCGGATTATAAGAATATAATTTAGCACTGCATCCACACTGTAGGCCCGTAAATGTAGATTAGTAAAGTTGAATACATATCCGCAATAAACATCAGTAATTTTCCACTGTCCACGAGGGTTGGGGGAGGGGGTGTAATGCTAGGTCCCATGAATTGTCCATTATGGGGGAGGTGGGGGTAAAAAAATCCCATTTTTTGTCCACGTGGATTATGGACGATCCCTAAGATGTTCCAGTGTTTGTTTAACGAATCCTCTGCTTATGTTGTCTTTTATTACATGTTCAAAAGTATGGTGATAAGATAACAAGGAATATGCAATCTTTCAAAATGACCAGACTAGGGAAATTTGACCTATGTGTAGTGAATAGCTTAGTATATCATAGGATATTTATAGCTTCCGCTATATGTAGAGTTTCAAGTGTATTTCACGAAGTGCTTGATCCGCACAGCGATCTTCACTAGCTCGACCCTCGAAGATTGACATTCTCATGTCATCTTGAGATTCTCATCATTAGAACTCTCCGGCGTGCGACAGAATTCATTCCGTTCTGCATCAAGCTGTACAATTCGTACCTACATGCACACTGATTTCATACTCTCTTTTTGAACTATCAATGTCTTTCTTTTCTCTACTTATTTATTTTATAATCTGTATTGAATATAACCGTCTCCTAATTGGCAATTTTCTATCTCTGTTGTGCTTATGTCATCAATGCGTGCTCATGTCATTTCTGTATTACTGTGTGATTTTCATTCTCAATAAAGACACTGTTATCATATCCTTTTCTTATTTGTGGTCATTTTTCGTAGAAGGAGATGCCTATTGGCCCAAAAGTTGATAGTCATTATTGATTGGAAAGCACTTACGCTGCAACTTTTGTAGAGTTATTTGAGAAACATCCACATCGAGTAGGAATTCGCATGTAATTGCATGATAAAGCAAAAGTTTTGTGCTATTCTCTACAGATATCCAAACGGCATGGCCAGCATTCGCGAAGGCATGGATATTTCGTCTGCCAGCCTGATGACCGATCGTGAAAGCTCTCTGCAAAAGAAATATTTACAATAGCATGAGCATGTATATCAAAAATAAAATGTAGTCATCAGTGGAAGCGATTTCATGAAATGACCGGTTGTTGCTGTGTTAAATGGAAAAATACGAGTTTTTATTTGAAAGTCATACAGTGAGTTGGTCAAATGGTGGTTGGAATAGGGTACAGACAGGCTGCGGATCAACAATAATTTGCATATCAATCGTTTCAAATGCTCAGTAATGGATGTTATCACCAAAGATAGTTTATCTACCAACCCTATAAAGTTATCAGATGATCATGTCGTATAAAATGTGGATTGTCTCTTTATTCTTGGTTGTTGCATATCATCTGATATGAAATGGATCGCTCATGTTGACCACCTTGTCAAGAAAGTTTCAAAAAGACTAAACGTGATCCTACAACTTAAGCGAAGTTGATGTCCTGGAGACCTAACTTTTAATGTTTGATGTTCCCTGATTCGGCCTATTTCCCTGTTTGCATATTCAGCGGTCTGTAATGCATCTGAATATGCTATACACTGACTACAACTCGTTGAAAACAGAGCACACCGAATCATCGGAATAGAGTTTTGGAAAGACGGGATATCCCACTTTTTAGCCGGAGATAAAATTTGTGAGAAAATGTTTGACAAAGTATTAGAAATGAGACCCATCCACTTCGTCAATTCCTTCTCCCTCGCCATCGTGTCTCTTCAAGAACACATGCTGCCTGAAAAAAGCAAAACTTAAAACTGTAGGATACGCTTCTTCCTTTGTCCAGCATTATCCGTGACTCTTTTATGTTTTAATACAGCATTTTTTTCTTCGTTTTGTAAAGTGTTCACCATCCTTGCGACACAATAAAGAATAGATTGATTGATTGAAAAGTGGAGGAATAGTTGAAAAGATGCAAGAAAATGGAGAAAGATTGTGTACGCCTTTCAGGAGCCTTCATGTGGATTTTTCAACAGCTTCTTTCAGATTTTGTTGAATGCATGAATGCAAGGAGAGTGTCATGCATTCTCTGGAGGAAAACTCTTGGGCTGAATTTGTCATTATTTTGTGTAGAGATCGAGGAAGTAAGTCATAAGGCTAGAGCTGAGAATGACGTACGGTAATGCCTTCATGATGACCTTGTGAAACTGTAATGGTCAATGACAGTCGCTTGGAGCATACCTTAAATGCAGGCTTGCAATGAGAGATGATGTTTATCTAGCAATCCTTGATAGATGGTGATTACAATCCTTATATTCAACAAGTTGTCTTGGAGCGCGCATGATGATACAAATTGACAAAGGAGTTCTAGACGCTTCCAAGCGACCTCGAAGAATCAATCATACAACTCAATGCCCCAAACTTTCATGAGGTCGAATACATATCTCAAAGTGAATTGTTTCCCGCAACCATTTTTCGTAGTCACGTCAGAAACAATGCGAATTAAAATATCTGTTTAATATCTAAAGAGAATGGCAACCATTAAGTCAACAAAAGACATCGACACCCTTGATTCCCCGACCGCACTCGCCCGACCCAGGAATCGAACCGAAGTCTGTTGTGGAGACGAGCTCGCACCTTCTTCACTAGGCCACCCTGATGGTACAAAAGGACTGCGAGTGAAGGCAGAAGTCAGCTCCAAGTGATATCGACAGCATATTGTCCTATTATTACTGACAGAAAACTACCAGCATTCATGTTGTAGCGTAGTCGAATGACATGCTGATATGCTGTCTCGCTACAACATGAATGCTGGTAGTTTTCTGTCAATAATAATAGGACAATAAGCTGTCGATATCACGTAGAGTTTGCTTTATTTGATTTTTTGTACCGTCAGGGTGGCACAGTGAAGAAGGTGCGAGCTCGTCTCCACCACGGACTTCGGTTCGATTTCTAGGTCACGCGAGTACGGTCAAGGAATCAAGGGTGTTGGTGTCTTTTATTGACTTAATGGTTGTCATTCTCTTTAGATATTCAATGTACTACGACAAACGTTTGTTGTCAAGATGTCTGTTTAACCCACAAAATTAAGTGTCTAACTATTTCAGTGTACTAGATGTATAGACTAATTCAAAACGATCGCACATGCTCGAACTTAGCACGTGGCCAAAAAGGAATTCCTAATATTTTACAAGGATAGGAAAAAGTCGTGCGTCGCCTGTGGATTGCTGCAAATGCCAACAAAGTGCTTCGATTGACACGATTTCTTCAGAATCGAAGAATTCAGATCATTGCGCACAAGTTTTCTCAATAATGTTGGTCCTTCCGATCATTATTAAAAAAAGATAGCAGGCGCAAGAAAATTGGTTCAACTGATTGTTTCACCACCCTCTTCTCAGCATTCCTCAGTGAATGTAATTTAGACAGCGACATAGAGGGCAGCAATGTGTGGCCGAAATAATATCACAACTCGCACGCCATTGCTGGTGTCCAAAAGACGCCTGACAATTTATTGCTTTAGTGTGTACCATTTCCAATAGCATGCGATACATGACTCTTCCCGTCTAGATAACGAGACTGCCTACTTCTGTGGTCTAACCAGAAGTACTAAATAATTTGAGCGCTGTTTGGTAGTCAGATAAAGTTTTACTAATTCCTGTAATGTTTTACTGATGTCTTACGTGAATCAGCATCTACGTGTGCTACCTCCAAGACTTCCTCTAAGATCAAAACGGATGAGCAAATACTCCACGGCACGGAGATACCGATGGATCATTCCAAGGCCCAATTTGTTTGGATTGTATGGCGAAGGAAGAAAACAGAGTAAGAATGGAGTTGTCCCAATCCAGGAAGTGACCGGATTGAGAAGAAAATCGTCCCTCAGGAAGATACATGTAATATGTGAAGAGAACCAACCACAAGATGACACAAGTGAAGCCGACAGAGAAGGTTCTGGTTGGTATTCATGACCGCAGGCAGATGCAAATGCAGTTAGGACTGCTAAACACCTAGCAGGTTGAAGAAACATAAGCCGAGCGGACTTTGCAGGGAAAAGTAAATGAAGGTGAGGCAGAAAATCAGCAAAAGTTTACTGCCAACGTTGAGATCGATAAGATGTGTTGGGACTTGAGGATAATTTTTCACTTTCTTTCTGCAATAAACTGTCACAAATATTCAGGTACCAGAAATATCTATTATTGAATTCTTCGGAAATTTCTTTTTAGTTGCATTGAAAGCAGGGATGCGCAGTCAGAGTCGGAGAGGACTCCGGACTTCGGCCTATAACTAGACCCGAATATAATACAAACAAATTATTTATTCTCGTGCATAGCTGTCACTGTCTTGATGTCAACTTTCTCCGTCAAACAAAAGTACAGAGACAGCAGTAGAAATAAAGCTTGAATGAGTGAACCGTGATAATGAAAAAAGGATTGTCTTTTCACTCGGTGATTTAGTAGACAAGCCTTCCTAGGCTCGATCACACCTACGCACCGAGGGCCACATCAGAGACAAAAATGAAATACTAGTTTGTTTGAGAACATTACCTCTTACCTTCACGTTAATCGTGAGTGATTTCTCCTCCAAAGCGCATGTCAAAATCGAAAGTGTACTCATATTTTTTAGAGAAGGATGGAGGACTTTTCTGCCTGGTAGAGACTGGAGAAAAACCGTGTGAAGCACACATCAACAAGATGGGAGGAGCCGAGTCGCATGCATCCAACTTAAAGCGACATTTGATCAACTTTCATCGAAAATGATTGATAATTGATGCAGCACTCATCACTAAAGATATATTCAGGTAAGCCTATAATGATCTGTGATGTCGGTCACCAGTTAATTTTTCAAAAAACTAGGCTTTATATACTTTCCACCCGCAGTCGGAGTCCTATCAAAATGATAGGACTCCGCATCCATGATTGAAAGCCACACGGGAAGATGTTAGAGTTATAAAGTTTGGTATTACGAGAATATCGATATATTAATATCTTGTACTATTGCTTAGATATCTTGATAAATTACTTAATCGGAAATTTCAAACAAAGCGATCAGCAATAACACGACAGTGAATGTTTCTGAGCCTTACCTCTGACTTAAGTGTCGACTGATTCAAAACGATGATTTCTCTTTGGCAACCACACCAAACACTTCCTGCCACGGCAACCATCTTCTGAACTGGAATTGATTTATCTGAAGCGTTGACCACAATGCCGTTGTCAACATCCCACAGACCTTCTGAAATGAAAGGAGAAATTCACACATGAGTTTTCAATAGTTATATGATCACATGGTCAAAAGAGAAAATACTACGGGAAATAAAGGCCGTGCATGCTGCAAACTTCCTGTTGAATGAAAGGTTTAACGTCACTACTCCCCCATACTGGGGGCTTGGATAGTGCAGAAATAGTCAGACTTTAATTTTGAAGCGTTATAATCTTTTGGTCCAGATGCCCATCCTGACTACTTCCAATGACACTTTCGGAGATCGAACCCTGGACCAGAAAATCGCTGGGGCAAGCACTTATCCACTGTGCCACGGAGACATGTTGTCTTGCATTTATTAGTAGCATACCATTCCAACCAAGAAACACACCATTCATTAAATGTTGATTTTTTCTATCAGTTGCTTTTGCATCATGCAGTAGTGCCTGCATGCTATAATTTTTTACATTGCATTTATTAAAAAGATATCTTCCTACTTATTACGTGCATACTGACAGAACCAATGCCCTGCACTCATAAATAGCAACACACTCGCAAGTACAGTGCACTACACTCGTAATTGTAATAAAGACATAGGACCCTACAACCATTGCTCTTCAGATATTTTTATTCGCACATCGTGCCTTAAAACGCATTACAATGGCTTGAGTTTGTCTTTTCCAACTCATCATGAGTTTATACTACTTATACACATGTAGGTTTATGTACAGTTGTATATGAATCAGCAGTTTCATTTGCCAGTTACGTGGATGTCTCATTTCTCCCAATTTTGTTGGCAAGTTGATCGTCTTATCAGTTTCGGCCACACATTTCAATAGGTTGTATGAAAGTTGTCTCTGAGCTTATTAGTAACAACTAAATGTCAGTATGTCGAAACATATTTTCTTCGATAAATATTGTTAATTTAAGAAAGTTTTAAGCGAACTTACATAAAGGATCTTCAAATCTTTAAAGTTGTGAATCACAAGCAATCACTCGTCTTCATAGAAACAAATGTTTTTAAATCTTTCCAAAATCAAACAAGAATTTTCTAAAAATCCAGAATTGTATTCCACTAAAAATATTTGCTATTTTTCAAAGAGCGTTTATATATCAATATCATCGTGGAACCTTGATTCCATTTTAAACAATCTGTGCTCCAACAAGAATCAGATGCACGATTTACAAGATGAAGCAGGAATTTTGAAATAAATCAGAAAGAAAGAAGTAAATCAGAACTACTGTCAATTCGCCAACGTTAAGCATTCGTCACACAACACTCGATTGCTCAAAGATTTATGCTGATAACGACATAAAAACAGATTTTCAAGTGTAAACGGCCTATTGATAAACCCAAATATAAAAAATGGAAGATTTCTATTGTCAATCAAAGATTCTGTTATTTGAAGACAACTACAATAAATTAGTTTCATTGCTGAATTTTGAATTCTTCTTGAAGAATCTGCATTACAAAATTCGTAACATGTGATACGTCAACTAATTGACATTATTTGTGAGGTTCAAAACCATACTTTAATGCGATAGAAATAAATCAGCATTCAAATTAATAAGTTAATTGTCAAGGAATGCAGTAATCAGTTAATGGTCATCATTTTATGATATCATAAAAAGTAAATTTGAAATGCAAGAAATTTTCATTCCTGTATACCACAACTTCCTTAGTTGACATATCGCGGACAAATGTCTATTTTAACGGACAAAATCTCGATAAGTTCAATTGCATATTTGACCACCGGAGTTGAAGCATTATGCAAAAACAGTCAGACACTAATGTAAAAATAATTAATGCATTCAAAGCTTTGTAAGCGTTTAGGAATTTTCAGAAAGTTCTACAGCTGTACGAATCAAACTGATTCCTGTGGAACAGGTTGAATGAGAATAGTTTGACTTTTAAAAAACTGCTTTGATCCGAGGAAATTTTTATTGACAAAAGTTGCGATCAGAATAACAAGAGAAAACGTCTTTATTCACTTTTTTCAGAGACACTTTATTTCTGACCATGCTGGCAACGTAATTTCCGTTGAGTGGGAAATTATTCACCGCCGACAGCATCATTTTTTGAAAAGAAAATCATTAGAGAGACAATACATAATTAATGCAGGTGACAATCTGATAAACAGAAATGATGGCTACATTTTCGCGTGACACAAAACGTTTCATGTTTTGTCAGTCTACCTCTGCCTACTTATATTTCAATTTTAGTAGTACATTTTTTCTTAGCATAGAGATTGGATGACATTGTTTTAGTGACTTTTACTTACTTCGTAAAGCATTTGTGCTGTTGTACAGATCTTTCACTGCTGCGTTGTGCATGAATAAGCTCGGTGAGCGAAACGTCGCACAAGTTAATAGATAGAAATGGTATCCGAAGACGTTTTCTCTTGTTATTTTGATCATCAACCGGATACGTGGAGGCATGGTCTCAAGGCCACACTACAAAGTTGCGATCAGTGTGATCAGCTCCTTATACCACATTGACGAGTATGTCAGTGACATTTTATTCAAGGTTGTTGGCTTCAGATACCTGTCAGTTATTGTAAGGATGGGAAAACGGTTTTTCGTGAAAGAAACAAAATAGTTTTTGCATTTTATGTTTTTCTTAAAGAATATTTACATATATTTGCAAATGTCATTTTGTTTATTTATTTGTTTAGCACACTTTCTTACTAAGGCGGACGATTTAAAGTCTCTACGAAAAGCAATTGGTAATTATCAGCAGGCCCATCACATGAATATTTCGATATATATCCAGAAAGAACCTTCTTGCAAATCACATTTGGAAATGAAAAGCTCTTTCAGAAAACCTGCATTTTGATTTCGCTTTAGTCATTTGTTTCGAACATGAACATCATCCAAAGCTAGTGCACGTGCAGATGATAATTATGGATGTGTTTATTTGCTAGATTGAAATCAATAATGTGCGAGCATACAGCTTCAAACACAGTCCAGCTGAAGCTACAAAGGACAGAAGAAAAACATATCAAATACTAAAATAGAGTGAAATCATAACGGACATACTAAAGCTGCTCTATTATACTGTCGACCAATTGAAAAGCGTATGGGAGAATGTCTTTATTCTTCTCTCAGTGCAGCACACGGCAAATTGTAACTAGTATATTACATGCAAATAATTCCTCTTAACGCCGTCCTCCAGCAAGTCTCGCAGCTGAGGGATCAGCTTTGTAATAAACGCCACATCTCTGATACCAAGAAAGTTAGAAAGTAATGACTAAGTGTAGTGCACACATCGTCTCGTGAGCTAAATAAAAGGTATCAGTCAAAAGTATTGAAGTGCCTAGTGATACTGCACTGTCTAGTCTATGTTATGATAAAAAAGTTATATGATAAATGCGCCACACTCAACCTCATTCTCTGATCAATACTGTGCTCCCTATATTGTTTAAGTACCAATACTCATACTCTGAGGTTTGCCACCTCACTTGCTAGTATTGCCTGAAGAAGCAGCAGGACCTGCAAAACACTTCAAAAGCGAACAAAGAAATTGAAGGTAGATACACGTAGGTCTTTTTTTGCACTATTTTCTATCATAAGGTTTAATTTCAAATCTCTTCAAAATTTCGCATTGTTAGGGACTGCATGCTGCTAGGATAAACGCAGTTTTTTTGTAACTGAGACATTGTCTAATAAGACATTGAGACAATACGGCATTATCGACGAAACTATCAATGAATTCAAACCAAGAATAATGCATCCTGAATATAGGTATACACAAACACAAGCAGTAGCAATAATTTCAGAAAGATGTTGTTAAGTACTCTCCCATTACTACTGTTTACCCACAGAAAGAACTATAGATAATTACCTGCGTTTCGTTTGTACACGACAATATCGCCATTCGCCAGGGACAAATAGACTTTGTTGTCTAAATATATGATTGAGAACACGGATGCCCGTAATGGAATTTTTTGACGATTTCGAGTTGTCTTGATGTTGTCATTGCAATAAAACACGAGTACCCTGCAAAACCAGAAGGACATTAGAATATAACATTTATTTTGTCCTGCTCATGATGGCAATTAATAAATAATGAATTATGTACATACATAGAGCTCAGAGTCTCAAATTTCTGTTAGAAGATTGAAGACGATATTTCATTCTGACGTGGCACTCATGCAGAATAGCAATATCGCAGTATATCATTTCAATCAGCATCGTTTTGCACTTGTCACTGCTGTGTTGGTCTGGCAAACTAGACATGGATGGCACACTGTACATCTCAAATGTCGGCAGCATGATGTCAAATAATGACTGTGGAAAATTAAGATGTAGGTGCAGTGCATATTCGTCAGTAATTAAATGAAAACAGGAGAAAACAGAACTCCTGAAAAATCAAGAATCTACTTTTGAGATGTACAGAGTGATTTTCTTACACTGTATGCCGAACCAACACAGCAATAGCAGAGGTGCAAGAATATGCTATAATTACAAGAGCATTAGGCCTGTAATGACAAATTCCTACGGATAGTTAACTCTGACGATTGGCAGCGACCACGAAAGATAGCTTCCTGCTTGTCATACTACTTTCATTCGGTTTCTATTGATAGTTTGACTTCCGTCAAGCAACCGGACAAAATGACTTTAGTTCGGAGGATTTCCATCTCTCCCGTGCGCAAATGTTACCTTGAAATAATACGAAAGTTGATTTATCCATAACGTAATTATATCTTTTGTTTCGGCACCACAATCGCATGGAGGGATTTGGTATTGATATCAAATGTCCATGATTGTTGCGCGATTTATAACACAATGACTGGACGTAGTAGCGAACCTGACAAAGTGTATATTTCATGATAGGGCATTGGAATAGAATCAGGAGGCTTGGAGTGGGAAACTGTTTTGAAATGATCATCCGATCTTTCTGTTATCAGCTGCTATCTTACTAATCTTCGTTGAATTCACGCGACTATGAATGTTATGTACGATGAGTTACATTAAATTTGAATAGAAAAGAGGAGAAAGTTTGATTTAAGAGGAAAGTTTAAGTTATTAGCATCAGGAAACTAGGGATGCAGCCACCAGCCACATTCCATAACAATCCAGCAGATAAAGAAACCAGAGTATTCAGTTAAAGTTAAAATTATTTTTGTTGTTATATACTGTATTCGATTATAGATTCCAATGCTCCTTTCTGCAATGTTCACATTTATATTCACATTGATGATTAGGTTTCAAAGATCTTTCAATCAATCAACATGTCACCGATATGTCACAGATATTATTCGAAATAGCAATTATTTGAAAGAGGGTTCATTATTTTTAAATTGAGTTGAAGATGATGTACATGTAAGCCAATTTTTCTATTTGTGTGATTCACCTGCTGAACTTAAAATGGGTTTGGGGGTTTATTTATCTGTGTATTGTGAATGTATAAGTGAAACACTTTCCTTGATAAAATTTGGTATTGAATTAATATTTGAATTTTCCAGAATAATTTTTTTGTAATTTGACTTTATTGGGTTTGTCGAAAACCAATCTGTTCATTCCTGTCACTTTCTTAAAAAAATGATGAAAGTCATAAGCAAGGTAATGATAAATCAAAGTGAATCAAGACAAATATATTTTGATTTATTTTGCCTATTAGTCTTGCAAATTAACAATGAACAGATTGTCATTGAAGAAACGATGTATCATCCTCGTATACAGAGATATGCTGAAGTGTGAGCATTCTGCGACATATCTCTTCGAAGCTTAACTTACAGCAATCTAATGTGAAGCCACAGCAGTATATTTTAGCCTACATGTGCATAAATAAAACGGGACAGTCAAGGTTGACGATCTGCCGCCGGCTATCAACTTTGAAAGTATGCGGATCAACTCAGCCGCGATCTTCCTGTTGAATACTTGCGTATATCATAGACAAAGAAATCCGACACTACGACATGGAAGAATTAGAGCGGACATGTATCATGAAATTGATGTTGCGTCGTGGACTCGAGTTGTCATGACAACCATCCCTAAACGATGGCGACCTCCAGAGGATGACAATGGGAAGGCGCCGGCAGCTATCAGTGTACTATGTAAATATTCACGGCTATTGTCATTTCTCTTTTCAAACAAAAGCATTTTGATAAACGGCAAGAATCTACAACAGTTGCTTGCTTCAGTAATGTAATTCTTCTCAAGATGTAGCAACATTGACATAGATTTGTGTCTAAATGAGCAGCTGAAATTACAACCAACAAACATTTATAAAGAATGAATCCCCTTTGATGTTTTACAAATAAGATAAAGCCACGAAATTCATAAATATGTATTAAAACGAGGCCTTCCGTTCAATCAACAAGCAGTCGTTGTCCATTCTAGTTTTAACTTAAATGAAGCAAAACCCGGATGTGGTCTTAGACACTGAATGGAATTCGTTCTTTACATTAACCGCTGGTGAGTTTGCGGCATGCCTCAACTGTGGGTTTCATGGCGGTTTGATTCAATGATTTCCTTCAAATATTGTATTACAGAGTGATTATTGTCATATATAGATATTATGTGTAAATTCACATTGAATGTTCAGTTTCGATGTAATTCTTTCTATTTACCTCAGACTTCGCTCCATTTGGCATCGCTGACGCAAGAAATTCAAGAGGTCATTACAGTTTGATTCCTGATAAGCAGTTAGAAAAGTCTCAGCGGAAACTGCTTCGCTTCACATATCTTATCGCAAATACAGTAACGAATTCAATCGGTCGCAAGGTGGTAAATTTCCCATAATGAAGTTAATAAACAATTTCCATTTATTTATATCAGTTGCAGGGAGAAGTAGGAAATTCACACTACAGTCTTATGAATGTGATAATTGCATTTACGCAGGTTTAAAGCTTTTCACTGTTTCATGTTAAGCCGAAAGAGTTAAACAACTGAAACGATTCTCGTACATGTACATGTTTAGAACATAGTTTACTCAGAACCCATAAACCGATATTAAAAAGGTGTTCGACGAAATCACAGCGTGGGCAGATGCCGATCAAGTGCCTTTATGGACTGATGTTACTATGATTAATATAATATAGCATAATATAGAATATAGTACAACATTTAATTATCTAAGTCCGAGTTTCCATAATATAATAGCAAAGATACAACTTCCAAATGACTTCTAAAAGGCCAGAAGACTTCTAAATTCCAAATGAACCGGTCACGGTCCGTTTTATTGGGAATATTCTCGCCAAGGCACTGTCCGCACATTCTGGCCCACGGCCGTGCATTATCGATATGCATGATATGCCGTATTGCGTGTACAATGTAAATGCATTCAGATGCTATAAAGTGTTACTATATATTGTGATATAATGCATTCACTTCACCTGTCGATAGACAGGTTTGGATATTTCCCGAACGTTTGCAAATAGCCGTGTGCAAATGTGAGTCCGCTTGTAAATGTATGATATTTAAGGTGCCTCCATTAATTACAAATAATTTTCTATGGATTCATGGACGTGTGGATCATGTCTGTCACTGACTGACTTTTACCCACACTTGTAAAGCCACGATTGTGAGAAACTAGAATGTCATTGGTATCTGTAATTGATAGAAACAGAAATGTTAAAGAAGTGAAATGAAATAAAATTGCACTTCTGTTATCGGAAATTCAAATTAGCTCTTATAGTTCAGGAATTCTGGCGAAAGATGACAAAGGTGAAATTGGACTTACATCCAATATTAATGAATCTGCATTTAAAACAACCTTGATTATGAACAAATGCAAACAATCCTTTTCATCTTCAATCGAAACACTTGCAGCACCGCTGATCTGCCTTGCAAAGAAGCATTGACTGCCTTATGAAGGCCGCTTAAGGCTAGCATCAACGACTTTAAAACAATGTTGGAATTATCTATCACTTAATATACGCATTGGAATAGGAAATAAATACTGTCCGATGTCTAAGTTGTCAAAATGAAAGGAAGAATTTAGCAAATAGCAATGGAAACAAACAGGAAGTGTGAACTACAACCTTGTTAACTCTGTGTCATCTGTATTTGATCGAACTTCACATTAATCAAATACGCCGATAATTTGACAAATTGCATTGCATTCTTGAAAAACTGATGACGCACTGTAATAAGAGATCGATAATGCAATGTACTAAATGCAAATATGTGGTTTTATGGAATATCTCCCATCAATAGATTTTCTAGGTGTTTTATGAGTAGTTGCCTCCAAAACTTTGAAACCAATCCTGTGCATTTTGTCAATGATATTTCTGTAAAGGAATCTGTATCTTTGTTAGGATTTCGTTTTCTCTCATTTTTGATTGTTTACATTCATCCTATACAATTTTGCAGGGCAATTTCACATGTGATAGTGATGAAACGATGGCTATTATTTGAGAAACATTCCATGTTGTACTCTCACAACCGACTTAGTATAATTCATTGTCTATATACTCTGTCAATTAATTCTCTCATTGGTGTATGAAACTTGAAGAATGATTTTAGAAATGAATATGAAAAATTCGCAAACGTAGTTTGAAGAAATAATTGCATCCTAAATGATGGTCTCCGTGGCACAGTGGTTACTTGCTTGGCCTAGCAATCCTTTGGTCCAGAGGTCGAGCCCCGAAAGTGTCATTGAAAGTCAGCAAAAAGGACATTCGAACTAGAAGTACCACAAAGCTCCAAAAAAAGTCGAACTATGTCAGCAGCGTCCAAGGCCCCTAGTTTGGTGGTGTAGTGTCGTTAAAGCCTCATTTTTTCATTCACTTCTTAATGAAATCATTCAAAATCATCTTAACATTCATCTCATTTGTCATCTCAACAGCTGATTTGCAACGAAGCGACTTAATTTCGCATGCTAAGTTGTGGGAAACACTTCTTACCCGTCCAATTTCATTCAAGACGCTTAGAAAGTAAAGTAATGCATTTATCTGAGGTGAGATTTCATCAATAAGGACATTTACATCCATTTTCTAATCTCAAGAAATAGATTAGGCTATTTAATTGTATTAATGTCGATAAAAGTTGCGTTCCATCTGTAGAATTATTCCACATCTTCAGAAAATTATCATTCGGGTTCTTTGATCGGATGCATACATATTCTATTTCCTTTTTATGCTTTGTAAATGAGCATGCATGTATTTCAATAATTTAATCACCTCAATACATAGGATATCTTATTATCGGGAACTGAGCCCACCCTTAAATATAATCCCAATGAATAGAACTCACACGAAAAACGGTGAGTGTTTTGAGGCATTTTGTGACCATTTTGTGAGGCATTTTCTGAGAGATACTTGATACATATTTCGTGAGACTACTTGAAGTAAAAAAACCGATTTGCATCAATTAATTTTTCCGGATTTTGAAGCAGTGCTATAAACGCATGCATATGTTATTTTCAGTTTGTGATCGACCAACCTGATCTGTCTGTGTAAACGCTAAGTCATCACAGGTGAGGACAGCCATAACTTGCTGTGATCCTAGCAGCTTAAAATGTGTCATATGTATGCATCTGTAGTGTTACACATAATTAAAAGGAAATGATCTTTGATGGAAATGGATGCAGAAGAAGCTGTTAGATAAGTCAATTTATTACCAATGAGGCAATCAGTTCAGATTTTCCACCTAAATATTGATGACTGATAAATACATACCGGTAGATGCCACCGAGCAATATTTATTGCTTGCACTACTGCTTAGTGAAGTCTTTTAATTGACTTCAATACCTTTACACCAAGCACAGTATCTACATGAATGTCCTTCACCTTTAAAATCCATTTTCAGATTCTGTTTAAGAATGAACAACTAGTCATAGTAGTCGCTGATGATAATGGTCTTGAACATCATTCAAAATTAGATTATAAGCTGCAATGACGATAGATGTACGAGAAAAATGCATTCCCTGTAGAAAGTTCTTATGATAGATTTAATTAACTTACCAGCCATCTTCCGTCCCCAACCACATAGTTCCTCGGAAAGGATCTGTTAGTCGTCTTTGCCTTGAACTTCCCATTCTCTCTTCCGTACTTTCTGGAAATTCAATTATTTTATGAATCTTACAGTTGGATATGAAAATAAGATTAATTAAGATGCGGCTTCTTCTTCTAACTTAGTGATAAGAAATAGTGGAATTTTATTTCTTGTCAGCCACAATGTGGCTTACTATTTGTATGAATTTCAAACATTTTGAAATTCAAATCTTGACTGAAATCGGTTTGAATGAAATCAGTTTAGTGCACTTCAATGTCAATTGCTGGGATTTACATGTAGAATGTGTTTGATTAATGTTGAACCAAAGATGATTTATTAAAATGCTTTCTCATGCTAAAGTTGGTGAGTCATTTCGGTCAATTAGTCAATTGCGGAAATAGCGTGTGGAAGGGTAAGGTTACATGTTATGCAACAGGAGTGTGAAGTCATTCCCAATTTGTCAATGTCATGATGACAAACTGACATAATAGTGTCCAATTTATGTACGATTCCATTTGTTCAATTTTAATGAGATTTCCTAGTTTTTCTGTTCATAAAACAGACAAAATATGATGAAGTTACCGTCTCAATACAGATTGGATTTCCATATTTACATTTTTAATTCTTTGGCCAATATTATGGTGTGTGTCTCCGTGAGCTATCTATCTACACTGCATGTTTTAAAGATGCTCTTATCACTTAGCCATCCAAGAAATTGATGAAATTCTTACTTAGAAAAGTAAAGGAGAGAGCATGCCATGTCATAGATATAATATAGCAAATAATTTTGCGCTCATAATTTGGTTTTTATTCTTTCTAAGTCCTCCAAAACTTTGCAAATGAACGCAAATGTTCAGGCTTGAGACTAGCATAGAGGTATTTCAGGATTCCTTTCTGCAATACATTACGTCATAAATAATCGTTCATTCCAGTGTACACACTGAGGTTCAACAAACAAAATTGACGACTTTTGACTTTCTCACACATTTGAAATTTCTTCCTAGTTATGTTTTGACCGACAATTTTCTGAAGGAAAATTATTTTCATTCTATATGTACCACGTACGTCAACTCGCTCTGTCCAGATTTCTATAGTCAATAAGCGATTATTATTATTTTACAAACAGCACTGAGTCCCATCGTTCATCTTAACTATTGTACGATGAAAATTCAATTACTTATGTCAAAGCTGGAATACAGATAAATTGTCATAATGCCTCATTTTCCTCCATTATGACTATCTCATTTTGAGTCTTTGATTGAGCAACATTTGTACATAGGCCTAGGGAGGAACAGGGCATATCATATTTCGCTGATTATCTTGCATTTTGTATTTCTTTTATATTTTTTATAGTTGTTTTTGGTTTGCAGATAAATATTAACAGCTATGCATATTTGGAAATGATCAAAGATATAAAGGCTATAATTCTCCTATCAAAACTCGCCCATTGAGCTGGCTACTTTGGACGAACTTGTCCGATTCCCCTTTTCTCATAAATTAATGGTCCGAGCATGAGAGACCATCTACCAATTGCAAGAACATATCAATGCAGTTTAAAAGTACTTGTATCAGTGTCAATAATGTATGATGAAGGTATGCGCCGAGCACAAGCATAATCCGAAGTTCAAACAGCGCAAACCATAGAGTCGATATATCAGGTAGAGAGGCAACTCAGCATTTATCAAGTCCCCAATGTGTATACACTTTCGATTCTATTAAATGAAGTCGAGGTGAATGCAGTTGGGTATTGCTACCAAATGTGAGATATGCAAATTGATGCAGTTTCGAAGAAATTGCTCCAGAATTGACTGATCATGATAGCATAATGCAGAAGGAAATGATATTATTTTACTGATCCTCCGTGTCATGACAGCCTTGGAGAGGTATGTTTGTTAAATTAGCAATTCGATGACCTGCTATTGCTTTCATGCTGAACCTCAAGAGAATCTTCTTAAGCGTGATCATATCACAAGCAACCTGCCACTGTATGAGAAAAACAATAATTTGTCGTTAGTCTCTCCCCAATACTTTTTTCCAATATGCGAGTGTTTTGAATAAAAAGGCAGATGTTATGCGTCAGAAGTTTCGCGTACCAGCCGCTTTCTCAATGGCAAAAATTGGCAATCGCATATTTTTCTCATATTATGAACCTCCCGACGAACTCCATCAACTATATAACCTGCCACTGGTAGAGCAAAATAGCAGAATCAAAGACAATGATTTCAATTGACTTAAAAATATGTAAATGGTTCCACATCACTATTCAGATTCAAGAAATGAAACATTAATTAAATGAATCATAAATCATGACGATGAAATTGAATTAAAAACATGAAATTTCAGCAAAGACAGTACAAAAAGATCTCGACTTTTTCATGAATACTTCCATTATAATGACGTTCATTAGATTTCCTTGATGATCAGCATAATTTCCGCTTAGTTACTATGCTTGTTAGCAAATATTCATTCCTTTTGATATCCAACTTGTTTCATACTACTTATTTAGGAGAGTCATCTCGGTAGTATAAAAAATTTGCAAATTTTGACTTTTTTCAAAACTGCTCAAATAATTTTTGGACCGCAGTAACGTTATCTCCGCAAAAAACTGAATCCTTTCATACAAAATTTTCACTGTATACAGATACTTTTTTTGAGTCGACACTCTACCTACATATACTTACTCTATGTCGCAAACCTTTTGTGAGCAGTAGACGGCGCAATGTCGATTCTATGGAATTATTGGACATTAAAAAACCTTGAATTGAGATAATTAGTCCATTTAGATCTTACAGATTAGATCAATACAAATAAAGTTAAGGAAGTGCGAAAAAGATTTTCGTTACACTATATCTCCTTATGATAATAGTGTATGTTTATTTCCAATAGAATTGACAACCATGAAAGACAAAAACAAAACAAGTACACACGCTTCATCATTATATAAATTTTGCAATTAGGCATGCCCATGTGACAAACGAGTCTAGACGTCTAGATGCTAAGTAATGCAGCACCTGAAAGTGGCTGCTTCTAGGCAAGCGCTCTGGAGCCAGGTGCTGCAAAGGGCAGGATTCACTTTCATATTCAAAATGATATGTGAATGCTAACTCGCAAGCAGAAGAGAGAAGTATATAAGCATTGAAAATACAACTGCGTTAAAGACATTGGAAAAATATTTGGAACAAACGTCGATTTCCAGTTTGAACAGCATTAAAAATGATCCTCGCTTCAATTGAGTCTTGGTCCAAGTGAAACCAAGAATACTAAGCGACTCAACCAGCTCAATCCCATCATAGAGAGACAGACTTCGTAGATGCACATGATACAGTATATGACGCTTGATACTTGTTTATACTCGGTATCACATTAGGCACGAAGCCTTTCTTCCATGTACCGATTTGTCTTTTAGACGTTTGCTACATAATCTGTTGGGAAGGGCAAGGAAAAAGAGGGTTGATAAGTTATACAGAGTTTCAATAAGCTTATTTTAGCTGTCTTGGATTAATCTTGCTGCAGTCTAGGAAAAGGCAAATGAAGCTGTCAGGCCTTAACCCTCAGAGACCTGAGGAGGGTCCAGTGGACCCCGGAGAGATATTTTCTATGTTACTTTTTTGTGCTGAGGATATGTCAACCGCTCATGCCCATGCAAAATCATCATTTTTGACAATGAATCTTCATGTGTTATTTCATTTCAATTGAATCAGTAGACGTGTGGTAGATAGGCCAAGGGGGTCCATTGGACCCCCTTCAGGTCTCAGAGGGTGTAGAAATTCCCATAACAATATTTTTGCAATCAAATGAAAAATGATTTTGGACATGTCCACGATGGCGCAAAATTAGTGATATTCATTTATTCAATGTGTACATTATGCTCGTGCATTTGCGTTGTGTTAGAAGATCACAAAATGTGAATATTTTTGTTTTCGCACATGATCGTGCATGACTAGTTGGCCTACATGAACAAATCAGCATAAATCAATGTTCAAAATGAAAGCTGTTATTACATTCATTGTTCAACACTAAAAGCAGAATGTTGAATAAGTTTTGACAGCATTATTGATGAGTTTGAGATCTCCACATCTGTTTTGAGGGTCTTAAAATGGAGCAATTATGGCTCAGTTTAGGCCCATTTCCGTTTGGTATGGATAAATTTGAAAAAATTGCCAAATGTAAGGGTTATGCTGCATGAAATGAATCAATTTCATTAAAATCAACTATCTGAGGTTACATGGCGACAACAAACATCGTAAAACCGACTCTAAGTGCAACTGACACTGTGCGAAATGTCATTGAATAACAAAAGCATCACATTTTCGCATGTGGTTACTGAGAAGCCTGAAAGACACTCAAAGTTAGTTATATCGACTTGCTACACGTAAACATCATTGTTTCACCAAAAATCAACTTTGCTACTGACTTGATATCGATTTAAGCTGGTAAACTAAGAATTTGTGAAAGGGGTCCTCTGGAACCTCCTCAGGTCTCTGAGGGTTAATGCAATAGTTTGAGACAGGAGGCACATGATGATTAGGAATGGTACTCGCCTTTACCCATATCTGGCAGACGAAGAAGAGGTCGTCAACCCCTGCCATGAAAAAGAGTTATAGAAAAGGATTTGGAGGGCAAAGGCATAACCCCCAATCTGGCTCTAGATCGCGTTAACTAGAAGAGGACGATGCGGCTCACCCTGAAGTAATTTGGGATTGTTGGCCGGTAAAGGTGGACGATGATTAGGAGTAAGAACAGCAATCTCTTTCTTGAATTACTTAATGCTGAAATATCAAATAATTATAAAAAACAATTGTATAAAATAACACTAGCTGGTAAACGTCACACGTCTTAACTCCAGATGCTTGTTCACTGGCATGCAAGTAAAATGATGTTCTTAGGATTTTCCTTTACAATTATATTTTGACAATAGATGCAGCAGATCCTGTAGAAAAAGAGTTTTGCTTGGGTCTATCTTACCTTTCCTTCCTTCAGAGGAACCTTCATCAACATCTGCCACAAGACGGGATGGTGAATTGGTATCGGAATCAGAAGAGTCGGAACTTGACTCGCTGTCGGGAGAATCGCTTGACTCTTCAATGTCTTCCTCCTCTTCTTCTTCCACATCTTCTTCGACCTCCTGACTTGGATGATTCCGATTCCTTCGCCGCCGGAGACTGCCTCCGGCTCTTCGACCACCGCCCATGTGAGCAGGTACTGCACAAATACACGTGATTTTCGTGTTGCAGCCAGGGACAGGTGTATTTAAGGTGACGATGGGCTCAGGCTGTAAGCTCAGGAGGCAGATGTGTCCGACGTAGCCATCTGATTTACAAATCCAGACGTCACGAAAATTCGTTTGATTGTAACCGTCTATCGTCGCCGCGCACGAGAACTGGAAGAAGAATAGCCCGGTGGAGCAATTGATCAATTTTTTCATGTCAAATCAACTCTACTAATTTCATTCACGTTTAAAATCTGCAGCACAACATAAGCGTCACACGCAGCAGATATTTTCAAGTTCTGAAGGCCATCATGACCATTCATTATGCATGCAATTGTACTGTACTTGTGCAGGGTGTCCCAAAACTGCCGTACATTATGACAAAAACTAGCCATCTTATACGTCCAAACGTCGATGAAGCAGTTTACAATTTGCATAGAAAATGAACTGACTACCGCAGGGTTGCATCCGGTTTTGTGGCAGGTTTTCTCAGTAAAATTTGGTTCAGACAACTTTAACTGCTTCCTGAAGACGTCAGAGAATCGATTAAACAATTCAACCAGGAATATCTAAAGAGAATGACAACGATTAGGTCAGTAAAAGTCACCAACCCCTTGATTTGACCGCATCAGCCTGACCCAGGAATCGAACCGAAGTCCGCGGTGGAGACGAGCTCGCACCTTCTTCACTAGGCCACGCAGATGGTACAAAAGGAATGCCAGTGAAGGCTGAAGTCATCTCCAAGCGATATCGACAGCGTATTGTCCTATTATTATTGACAGAATACTACCAGCATTTATGTTGTAGCGAGACAGCATATCAGCATTTCATGTCGAGCACGTCACACAGTAGACCCCGGATTTAGGTTCGATTCCTGGTCGGGCGAGTGCAGTCGGAGAATTAAAGGTTCTGGTGTTTTTTTATGACTTAATCGTTGTCATTCTCTTTAGACTTCCAATAACTGCGACAGACCTTTGTTGTCAATCACCAGGAATGTGTTGTTGAGTGTCCACCTACGAAACTATTTCAATTCCGCTGTTACACATAATTAATACAAACTTTTAGCAACAAATTTCAACACTTTTTTGCTTAAGCATCCTCAACACATATAAGAGATAATTAACAAGTCACAAGTAGACCTAAACTGATATGTAACTCTTTCTTCCCATATATTCTGACTATGGCGAATAATTGACTTTTTCTGATTTACACATTTTGCATGCAACTGGAATATTCTCTATAATGTTGCACGTATTATAGCATTTGTGTCACGATTTCCATTCACAAAAGAATATACATTATCTTATCTTAAACACAAATAAGTAGAAAAGTGCATAAAATTCCAACTAGCAAAAAGCTATTCAAAAATCTACCGCATTGCTCTGGAAGTTATGCAGATAAAGAAATACGAGTAGAATATACAGAATATAGAAGATTTTTAAACATTTGTAAGGGTGTAACAGATGCTCAGGAGGGAATTCCTGTGGAAGGAAAGACTGACAGCCATTTAAACTTTTCAGCAATACAAATTTGGATAATCAAAACGTTAAATCAATAGAAAGATTCATCGTTTGAAATGTCAAATTTCGAGGAGCAACTTACCTGCATTCCTGATCTGGTTTTTGTTATCTGAAGCGCCTGCGTAAATTCTGGCTTTCGAGTGACGTAAGCCGCTGCAAGAAGAGACGGGAAGAATGTGACCGGTCATCTGAACATTGAGTGATGAGGTGAAATGCTAATTATATAATCAATCACTGTCACAGTGCCTTACTGTTTTCTTTAAGTGGGATTCTTGCTAATAAGACTAAGTAGAAAAATACATTTTCGTGCTTCGTATACTTCACAATAAAGTGGCGGATCCAAAGGGGATGTCGAGATGAATCCCATGCATGTCGGGATTCACAAATATACCTTGGTACGTACTCAGCATGAATCTTAGCGTCATATTGATGCATCATCCCTGATTGCATATGCAGACCGTTTCATGGGTAGTTAGAAATTAGTTAAAACAGCAACATTTTATAGTAAACAGTACGTTTTTAACTATAATTGTATGAATTTGTTTCCTATATCATATTAAACATTTTTCTTTGCTAGATGTTGGCCCTGTAGGGGACTAGTCTTTAAAAGGACTGATGGGTGCCTTCCCTAGTATCCAGATTCGTCTCCTCCAAGTTCTATTACCTTTCGGATTCGATTAGGCATACTGCCGATTTAATTTCTGATCATCTGATGATCAATCTGATTCCACTTGTGCAACCGATTCAATCATTGGCAGGACAAATTCGTCGACAAACTCGCCGTTTCAAGATAGACCAGACATACTCGATTGGATTCAAGTCACAAGACGTTGCCGGCCAGTCTAAGGTTCATGTTTCTGCCGGTATTTATACAATGAGTTGCCCTGGCACGATGGCATGAAGACGACTTGTTAAATAAATGTCCCTACACAAGTTTCACTGTTGGACACAAAACTGCTTCGTCGTTTAATGTCTAAAATTAAGTATCAACTAGGCTTTCAAATAATAATTCTACCGCCTGGAATTTAAGTGCGCTGGGCACATGCACAAGACTACATTACAAAAATATAAAAATTTACAAAAATTACGTGAATAAGTGACAATGCAAACTTTCAATTTCTCTTGATATCCCACCATCATGAGTTTGCACACTGGGTGGAGCGAACTACTATCCCTTGAAGTATTGAGTAGACCTCGCAGTATTGTACTTACCGGGTCATTTTGGCCTGATATGACAGAATTAAACAAAATAAGAGAATTTTTCGAAAATCATTATTTCTCTATTAATTTGTAAGTAGTCAAATCTATCCTATCCATGATCCTGCTGTAGATTACACTTACCTTCTTTCTGGAATAAACAGGTGCAGTAGAATTGATATAATTGCTTTTGAGACTAACTTGACTCAGGATATGTTAATCACGGAATACCTTTTAAAATTGATAGGAACACAAATCTGATTAAAAGAGCTGTCACGAATAAAATTAACTAGTATTGAAGAATCGATGTGAGAATCATGCAAGCAGACGTCCAAAAATTCTTTTGTCAAGTTCTAAGCCAATGGCGGGCAACCTCCGGCCAGCGGCACTTTTCTCTCCGGGCCACAGGTTGCTTATCAATTGACATTGCGTCTGGCCCGCAATGTGCTTAATTTGTGTTTTATGTCCTCCGGAATTCTGTTTCACCTCGTATTCGAAAACTTTAAGGACCGGTTTCACGAAAGCGTGTTAGTTAGGTAAACACCGCAATTTAGTCCGGGAGCTACTGTCACTTTCTTCCTAGATTCGCGCACAAAGGGCTTAATAGCATGGATTTGTAGATCTTGAATCGCTGAATACAAAAATCAAATTCTTAAGTGTCACAGCCAGTCGCTTTCGGTTATATGTAAGGTTAAAGGATTCCCATTGGAATCCAATGGTAAAATTCAAGAAATATCTATGGATTGTGAAACACTTGGCAACTTTCGTACATTTTCTATTGCAGAAAAGAAACTATTTATCAGAATGCCATGAAATTTGAAACATGATTGAGTTCAGAACATAAACTTCGATATAAAAGTTGAAGTGAGTCACATGATTCAGTATTTGATGTCAGAGAGACTCTACAAAATGAGTAAATTTCATGTTTTGACTTAATTTTGGCGATTTTATTCATTTTGTAGAGGCTCTCAAGCATCAAATACCAAATCATGTGACTCACTTTAACTTTTATATCGAAGTTTATGTTCTCCTTCAACATTCTCCTCTATTACACGAGCGTTATGTTTTCCAATTCTAACACTGAAGCTCAGCCACTCCCGTCACTCGCCATCGCGATAGTATATGCTTCATTACCACAATTTGAATTCATCTAAGAATATTTGAATATGAAACATATGTTTATTTAGAGACTTATAAATTAAAGTTACAATGAATAACAAAGATTATAAAGAACAAGTTTCGCATTAGGCCATGATCAAACTTTCCTTCGTTTTGAATACGAGTAGGCCTACTAAATATCACATTATCGACTGTGTAGGCCTATATATTATACTGTATAGCTTACAGCAATAGTTCAATGGATTCGCCTCTCAAACTTGTAAATACTTGCAATTAATTGGAATAATTGGCCCCTGATCCAATCAATTAATTAAGATGGTTCATCAAACAATTAATTGTATTTAATTTCCAATCAATTGAATTTCTCCAGCCCCTGCCGATGAACATGTCAGGTAAGTAATTGAAATAGCATTAAAACGTCAGTTATCTTCTTTGCCGATAAGTCAATAATTCAAGCGCATGATTGAGAAAGAAAAATCGTTGCTGCAGCCCTGACTTTGAGCTTCAGCGTTTGAGTGAGCAACAGTGGATTTTCAGATTTCAATGCAAACAAATTAGGGACGTCGCAGATTTCAATTTCTACCACTGCATCTTTGCTGTGATAATCCTGTCATCGGTTGATTTTGAGCCAGATCTTCAAAACAATGATGCTCTTGTTTTCAAAATATTTGCTTTGCGTTGCTTTCGAGTTTTCCACTCTTCCTCTGACTTACAAGCTAAGAGAAGGAAGGGACAGGCACTCGAATGTTCGAAGAAAGCAAATAAAGTAATTTAAGAGAAAATTTTGAGGAAAAATTCTACAAAGTGAAGGGCAATTTCTGTTCTTCATTGAACATCAAGGAATTGAAATTGGCCAAATTTTTCTCTAAATGGATCGAATTTTCTCCTGAATGTATCTGAACACTTCCGACAAGGCATTCAGTTCCACATGTTTCTGGTCATAGTTTCTAATTCTTTTATATACTTTTGTAGAGTTTTCATAGAGTTTATGTTTCATTTGAAATACGAGTAATTTGGATCTGTTTGACACATGCACAATTGTACAATTGAATTATCAATATACATTTTGAAACATATATACCTAGTTGTTAATGCTTGATCTGTGCAGTTGTTACAGCTTGAAATTAAAGCGCTCCGAACCGTGATTAAATCTAGGACCTACTTGTCATTTTCTTCTCTCTAATTTTTTTTAAACTTGTACGTAGATTATTGTCGCGGTATTTGTTTACAAATAAGTTACCGAAAAAAGTACAATTTATAAAAATAGACAAAAAATACCATTGCTCTCAATAAATCTAGATATTTTAATAGATTTTTTATTCACCTTAATAAACAACCTAAATTTGTAAAATTATTTGCCTATAAAAAGCCTATAAAAAGACAAAAATATTCATCCAAGATGTCGGTGTCTGGTGATAAGCAAATTATTATGAAAACGGAAAAATGTGGCCTATCAAGATGATGCTAGAGAATGAACACAGAAAGGCAATGGAGGAAGTGGACATCAACTACCTGGTAATGGTCAGACATGTCATGAGAATTTCCAAGCTGATGAGAATTTCCACAAATTCAATACAAACGTTAACGAATGCATGTTGAAGAACAATGGAAGTGCGATGAAGGAGTTGATGTAACGGACAGCATCGTTCATTTGCGTGCTTTTCTACTATGATATCCATTCATTCGGCAACTTTTATATAATACAAGTTCATCATGCATTATAATTCTTCATTTTCAATTAAGCCTCCCTGCTATATAGAAAATGTTCAAGATGTCTCTAATAACTTAAACGTGCAGAATTTTATAACACTTGGGATATTCCAAAGTTCTTATGCAGACTCAGATGAAGTTCATTGCTCTTCGAAAAAATGGCTTTGCAATCTACTAAATGATGGAAATGCTTTATACCTAAACTGCCTGTATGTTGTAAACTAGCCGTTCCAACAAGTTGGCTGCTCCAAGCTAAGTAATTTATTCTATATCTAGAGAAAAGGAGAGCCTGGACCACAAAATCTCTAATGAGGTTGTGCAAATACAGGGAGCGATTTACCCGGCATCGTTGTTCCATTTTCGACACAATTTCAAAACTGCATCGCACAAACTGCGATGCAACTAATCGTGACTGTGCGAGTTGTCGCGTGATCTCTTACTACAAAGCTCTTTCTTACTACAAATATGGATCTTAAAAATTAATTCACTCCCAAATACCAAAGTGATGTAGAATTCTGCAGTCTTTGAAACTAAACTGATTGCCAAATAAGCTTAGATTCGATCACAAGGTTTTGATTTTAGAAGAAAAAATGAATAAGGGTTCAGTACGATGCGCCGTATAAAAACTGATTAGCGATCGAGACTGAGCGAACATGTGATGTTGTAATAAACAGAAAAGCTGTATAAGCTTATAAAATAGCATTAGTTAATTTTGAAGCGCTGCTGAATATATTCTACACACAGATTTTTGGTGGAGTTTAAAAAAAGCCTAAATGCACTAAACTGATATACGAAAGATTTTTTTCGCGACGAGAATGCGCTGTCTGCAAGGAAAAAGTGAATCTTTCGCCGAAATAATTAATGTAATTATAATGTCCTTTCATTAAAACCAAAAAATTGAAACAACACTGAATTATCATGAATATATCACTTGGTAATAATGGTCTCCGTGGCGCAATGGTTAAGTGCTTCGCTTAGCGATCTTTCGGTCTGGAGGCCGAGTCCAGAAGGCTTCATTGGAAGTCGTCATTAAGGTATCCAAATTAAAAGATCATAACGCTCCAGGGCAAAGTCTGACCGTCAGCACCATTCAAGTCCCCAGTTTGGGGGAGAAATGACGTTAAAGCATCATATTTTTTATAATTCACTCGAAACGTAGTGTCCTTTGCACCAGAGAAAATATTGGAGAAAAATCATTCAGAATGACTCACTCAATTGAAATTTTGTTTCCATGAAAGCATTCTCCCACGCATTCTTCTTCTCGGTGGACCCAAACATTAATTCGATATGTTTAATACCTTCCCTGAAACAAAGTAGAAATTGATGAGTACAAGATGTATAAAACATTACAGTCTATTCTGAATTGTTCGGACGCAAGATTGGCTTCAGATGCCTTGCGGACATTCCCGATGTTGGTCTTACTATTTTTTTCTGTGGAATTTTTTTCTATCTCCATTTCAATTAATTCATTGCAGAGGAGGCCAGTAAATTGCTTGAGTTTGGATGTTTGATTATAAAATGAAAATTAAGCGAATAACCAGAATTGTCATGTAAATTATGACCCTCGTACGTGCGTGCACGAAGAAACTTAAAAAGTCTCAGATGCCAATGATGCGACTGACTACAGCTGCGTCGAAATCATTCTAGGGATGTCCACGAACGGGAACACATGGGAAATGAGAGCGTGAATAAATAGTTTTCTATTTTGAACAATTTTCAGAATGTTGCAATGTTTCATGAAGTGGTCCTTTCGAAGTCAGGCTGAGATATTCCTTGGATCAGGGGAGAAGGATTCAGTATGAGCGATTTCTAATACTTACGAGAAGGGGTGTGTGATCGTCAAAACATGAATGGACTCAACCTGACTCTACATTGCTCAAAAGCATCTCAAACCCGACCCGAACTCGAAATTCACAGTAGAAGCTATTATTTTTTCATTGTCATAAACGATTTTTGATCATTTTTTATTCGATCGGCTGCCGTCAAAGTAGAAGGTTGGATAGCTCTGCGGCTCTGCAATCTGTGCATGCAACTCGTAAGTTTTTTTTACGATCTTGCATATCTATGAGTCTCTGTCTATCCAATATCTGCCTATGTGTTTGATGTGTTTGATATCTTGGATGTTTTGGGCTAAAAAGATCAAAAATTTACAGCATCACTGTCAAAGCATTCACCATTCAAGTCCTAGATCGTATAGTGGTGTGACTATTTACAGTCTCATGTGATATTCCTGTCTCATATATTGAGGAATCTGATGACGATGACGTAGGTATGTGACTTAATTAATGTCTTTTTGCATGTATTGTGATCATCTGCAGCTGTCTATACTTGAGTAAATGTCTACTATTATTATTTTTTTTCAAATTATCTGAAAGCATCAGGAAATGTAGAATGATTCGAAACAAAGCCAGAAGGTCAACATCTTGACATTACTCGACTTCAAGCAGTCTCCCTGTGATGCTACAATGTTACCGGATGAGGAAAATCCTTTGAGCGGAAAGCTTGCCGCTGGAATATCTTAGCAAAAGAAGCAGCAGGGTATGAACTACGCATTTTCGAAATTCTGATGTCGTGGGCATCGAGATTTCGTGGCTCAAAATAATTTGTCATGAACTTCAATTATCTCATTTTCATCACTTCTTCACGTTTGTTTCTCAACATTAGGAAATGCATTGGTTATTTCATGATATATACCTGATTTATCAAAAAGTCAATTTTCATGATACAGAAATTAAAAGCTGAAACTTAATTGATCGATAGAATTGAATAATGCTCTCCTAGTCGGATTATTTTACGGCTTACAATACTTTTCTCTCCATGTTTGTAGTGACAAAGATAACAGATAAAATGATTACAGTTACCATAAAGTAGATATATTAGGTAGAGTGGTAACTCCGCATTTATTAAATCCTCGATGTGTATACATTTTCGATTTTATCAAATGAACTAAAGGGAGATACAGTCGGAATTGCTTCAAAATGTGAGATATACACATTTATGCAGTTTTAAAAAAATTGCAACGGAATTGACTGATCATGATAGCAAAGCAGAAGGAAATGATATAATTTTACAGATCGTCCGTGTCATGACAGCCTTCGAGAGGTAATGCTTGTTAAATTGGCAACTCGATGACCTGCTATTGCTTTCATGAATTAGAAATATGAATTTCAGCCAAGAAAGTACGAATAATATCGCGACTTTTTCATGAAGACTTCCATTATGATACGGATCATGAATTTTTCTTGATAACCAGCTTAATTTCCACTTTGTTAAAATGCCTATTAGCAAATATTCATTCCTTTTGATGTCCAACTTGTTGCATACTACTTATATAGAGGAGTCATCTCAATAGTATCTAAATTGGCAAAATTTTGAAAATTTTTAGAACTGCTCAAATAATTTTTGGACCACGGGAACGTAATCTCCGCAAGAAACTGAGTCTTTTTATATAAAAATGTTTACTGTATACAGATAATTTTTTGAGTCGAAACTCTACCTACATCCCTACTCTTTTTTCACAGTTACATTTTTACTTGATCAGAATTCTTACATTTCGGTGCACCGGCCCGAGAACCGGACTGCAAGCAGCATAGGCGGAGCACCAACGATTATTATCAAAAAACTTCTTTAGGTATCAAAATGCATTTTTCTTAAAACAATGAATATTAGATGCTTATAAAATTCGTAAAATGCATCACATAAAATTTGGTTGCAAACAATCTGGCCACATTAAAACAACAACAGACTGGCAAGTTTAATGCTTTGGATATTTCAACACACATGCTGTTGTTTATCAAATTAATAAAACTTATCATGAAATCATGTTCTGCTTAACTTCCCGTCAAATTTTATTATGACGTGTTGAAGTTATTTTTCATTTTTAAATTATTCTTTGCACGCAGGCATTAGTATCCAGCATTATAGTCACCAATGCAATAAAATTAATCGTTCTCAGAAAATATCTTTATTTCTTGGACGTCTCTCGATTCAATTCTGCAGCCATCATCATGTTCGGTGGCTGATGAGGAGTCTAACGAATTCTGTTGCCATCATAACACGGCACGAATTTGTCATATTCACTCTTTCAGCACGCTATCATTTCATTCGATTTTCTATAGTAGCCATGATTTCGGAGGTGGTAATTTATCACCGACTGAGCTCAAATATTCACGAATCATTTTCATTGTATTTATCAAATCGTTGCATTCAAAGGTGCTGGAAAACGACGGCATTATTCTTTCTCATTACAAAGTAGGTATCTAAATGACAAAACAGCAAACTGCAAACATGGAAAAAAATTGATTGGCAGGCCGAAAGCAATATGCAACCATCATAATTAAAAATAAATTGTGCAGTTTTCTTTGAAGCAGAATAAATTATTGAAAGCAGCGCCATCATTTTTGATGGGATATGTCCTCCGATCGCACGATTCGCAATTATTTTTTGATACATTAAGCTATTTATCTTCTATTAGAAGACCTCTTGTAAGATGGGATGATCCCCTCTGAGGGCAACATGGAAGAACCTGGATGAGGATTGCGATGAACCGCGATGTTTGGAGAAGAAATGGTGACGGTCTGCATCAGTGGCGCTCCACTTGATGAAATGCAGACCACTCAAGTAATTTAAATAAGTAAAGCTGTTCAAGCACAATTTTGAAATTCTTCAAAGGAAAATAGAAGAAATAAAAATTAGCTCCTTAAGTTGAAACACATACATGAAACCCAAATGTGTGTATACTCACTGATTCGCTATCAAGCTCAGTCATGCAAAATGTCTGTTTGTATGAAATGAACAGAAAGCGAATCGCGATTATGACACCAATTAATCAAGCATTATATAATTGGACCCTTTTCAGTTGCGGAAGAGCTAGATGGGCTTTCGCATTCTCATCTGCATAAATTCCCATAGAATGGTCTATGGACAAGGACTGACCACATAAAGTAACCGTTTTCTGGCCAAGTGCATGTAATTCAAGAAGGCGCTTTCTAGATAAAAAGTCAATTGTGTGGTGATGATATCACTATTTACTGAACATGGAAGTACATATTACTTATCAGGACATGGAAGTACAAGACTCACGGTGTTGTTGCCAAAATACTGATGCGGTTTGTATCCTCATCGGCTGAAAAATCAATACTTGTTGAGGTTTTGCGTTCGTCATCTTCTATTCCTTTACAGACTTTGTTCATCAACCCTTTCAAGGCTTCATCCAGCGCCTGGAATAACAAATTTGACTATTCAATAACATAATATATAAAATCTGAATGACAGCAGTGAGTTATGAAGATTTGTAAGTTGATACATGACAAAACAATAGATGCAGCAATGTTTTGCCTTTTATTCATTAACGAACACACATGAAAATGCAGATGTCTCATCTGGTTTCAATTTTAGGATAACTCAATCCATCTTGGACACATTGCTTAAAGAGTAAGATTTTTTGTCATAACTTTTCTCTGCCGCTAGAAAAATTGTGTATTAGGGTTTAGCCGAAAATGCATTTTCGGGAAATCATGGGAATCGGGAATTCATATCAATTTCCCGGGAATTTTTCCCAACTATATTTTGAGCTGGAAACCCTAAGCTCTGTAATTCTTGAGACCCTGTTTCACCAGGATATAGAAAAGTAAAAAAAAACATCGCAGACGCCGAGACAGATTAACTACATGTAGATAGTTGTTACAGGAGACCGCTTGAGCGAACTTGAGCCACGGTCACAAGAGATGGGTGATAAGTTTGATACAGTTTCAGATAAATGGTCATCTTAGCTTGTTATATTTACATAGGGGTGACCAAATATCCTTGATGTCAGGCAAAATAGATTTAATACTTCTTTCAAGTATTAAATTCAATTTACCTGACATGAAGGGTTTTCGTCGCCTCTACATTAATATGACAAGCTTGATACAGACAAGAAAACCTTCAAAGGGGCTTATCAAAGCAAGTGTACATGCCGTAAGAAGTACAAGCCAATGTAAAGACGCTAGAAGCTATAATACACTGGCACACAAGTGCCACATTGAGAGCCACGTACGAGTTAGGATCTGTTGGAGTTGATATCATACGGTAAATCGGAAAATCACGTGAATCGTGAGTAATGACACATGATTTTATGTTTTTGATGAAATTGCCGTTTGTTGTATACCTTCGTGGAAAGCATTTTTTGCAATTATTAGATTTGGTATTTTCTTCTCCGGGTTTTGCGGACATTGTCAACCACGAGATTTCGACATCGGAACATCCAAGAACATCAATTTGAGGTCTTGCCATAGGAATATGAGGCGTGGACAGGAGCTCTCCTATACACCGAACTTCAATAAGTGGGCAGTTCCTGACTTGATTGCCTCAGGGATTCATAGATTATGCCCTCCAGGCTTTCAAATTTGCCTGAAGCTTTTGAATATTATATAATCTTCCCACGATTTCTCAAGACCATGTCACCACCAATAATTCTGAATTACAACGTAATTATTGCATTGATTTTACTGGGTCATTTTCATTTTAGGAACCGTCATAAACAGCAACTTGAAGAAACTAGTCGTCCAATTCGCTCAGACTAGGCATGCCCAGCAGAGATGCATTTGTAAACAAATACAAGCATATTTTTGCAAGTTCAAATGCAGGCACCTTTCTTTTAAAATGTCACAACACAGATGCATTAACACAAGCACAGTTTCTAGGAAACTCAAAAATGTACTCAGAAAGTCCAAAATAGAAAATACTGGAAAAGATATTTAGATGCATTTGAAACACAACTACAATTAAACATTTGGGTACTTCCATCCCCCCCACATCTTACAAATTTTCCAAATTCATCAAATTTCGTTAAACTTAGTCACATTGGACTTAGAATAGATAGTACATTAAACAGTACAACACGACTGAGAAGTCTTCCTTGAACCCTGGGATGAAGGATTGGTCCCTTGGATACTCAGTTAGAATATAAGGTTCAGCTGTGATCATGAACTTCGTGGGATTGTTGTCTACAGACAATAATGACGAGCAGTTGCCTAATTCTGAGGCTGTAAATGTTCTACAAGTCAAATAAGAGGAATTTTACACACTCAACGCTTTTGCGCAGTGAGACTGCCCTTATGAGCAAGAGAAGATCGTTAACTATACAACGCTCTCGGGTGTCAACAACAGAAATGTGGTGGACGTGGGAAGAATAGAAGCACCAACATTTGTTCTAAGCCTGACAGAGAATTACATAAACTTAATGAACCAATTTATTCTATTCTTTATTTTATTTTGTTTCTATAGAGCTTATTTACACAGATGCTACCTACACAGATACACGTGTAAAGGAAATTTCAGCGTCACTTCTTTCTACTGGAGGCTTGGGCCGTATGGACATAATTAGTCCTTACATGGAGTGTTATGATGTTTTCAGTCCGCATACCCTTCCTACCGACTTTCAATGACACTTTCGGGGCTCGACCTCTAGACCAAAAGAGGGAGAATGGTCAAGCACTTGACCATTGTGCCACTAAGACCAGTAGCATGCATGTACCAGCAATTGATTGAAATTTAACTAACAGTAATTACATTGAACATTGTTTCCAATTACACGTGAGGAAAAAGTAGAAGTAGAAACAATATACCTCATGAGTGCAGCTCAGCTTCCCAGCCAGGTCTGATAATTCGATCAATATGGACAAGTCCTTCTTGGTATCCTTTTGTCCACCTTTCCCGCATAACTTCGCATTATCCTCTCGGCCTGCAAGCATGGCAGCAAGTGATAAGTTACCCACATGTGACTTGATGTATTGAAATTTATCAGTTGATCTTTTCAATACCTTAAAAATATATAATGTGCATTTTTACCCTAATAATAAGATATCTGCATTTATCTGATGAGAGATGAGCCAAATGAATTACTTAAAGAACATGTGCATTCACTTTATTTCAATCATCAGTGGAATAATAGCAAACTGAGATATTTTTTCAAATAAACAAAAGGCAGATTCCTAACTTCATAATGCCTGCGATTTTCTCCAATATCACCGAAGGATCTCACATTGATTGTCGGTGAGAATATGTATATCGTCGATCTCCGAAAAATAAAGTGAATAGAAAGAAGCGTGTTCTATTAAACAAATTGATATACCTATTTCTGACTGATGATAATGAGTGCAACACAAGTAAGCAGAAGCTCTTGTTTCCTGAATATCATGGGGATGGGGTGGTCCTCAAATACAGTAATAGAAATATGCGAATTGTTGTTTCAATTATGTGAAATGAACTGTCAATTTAGAGGTGAAACGATGTGACCTATTTCCCACAAATGTCGCAAAATACTCCTCTGAATAAAAAACTTGTTTAAATATATTTGATTCTTTTATAGCTGCTAATATCCGCGGTAGTTTATCTAAGTGATGTTTACCGCTAAAACAGACGTGAAAGCAAGCACTTCATGCCGGCTTTGTAAACTGTGCACTGTATACACACACGGCCTATACATTGCTCAAATTTATCTCCGTAAGCTTTGAAACATAGTTCACGATGTTTGATAAAGATAATAACAGTTATTGATTCTGTCTAAATTTTGTATTGCGTAACCGTCAGCGAAGGCTTATTTGTTTGATCACTGAACGGCGTTGTCCCGGAGCATGTCCCGTGTTAGTAACGCATCTCGACTTCTAGCATTCTTCAGTGCTTGAATAACACCCTCAAGTTCCTAAGTAAACCGACGAAAGTCACAGTCTTTAGAAACTGCACATGCTAAGATCTTTCAGATTTCTCAATACAGTTTCGGAGTCAGCACGAAGTGTGTGAATCATGCCTAGAAGAGATGCTATTGGCAATTCTGATCTGCTGACATATCTCACTAAATGGTACCTTTGGGCTCGAAAGCGTTTGACACCACTCTGGTTCAGTTTCCTCTATATTCAAGCTCTGATATCTAAATGCATGTATCTATTGATTTAGATTATTTTTAGCCCTGCAGATTAATTTAATGCATATATGCAGAATTAGATGATTCATTGTTTAGTGATCAGGATGCAAAGATTTCATGTCTTTCCAAAAACTGGAAGCCATTGTGCAGGAAGCTCTGTGTTTGTCCCTGTTCGCAAACATCAACTTCCCTAAAAGAAAAGATAGAGCTATTTACATCGTCAGACATGTCACGGATTGTTTCATATTTACCGTGCAGACCGTGTGCTACAAAATCAAATATTTAGAAGTAGTAAGAATATAGCTGCAAAATGCATGTGTTTTTTATGATTCACAATGTCGATGTCTAGTTCAAACAAAGTTTTCTTTAAACATGTTGCGTCTTGCAGCTTAAGATGATGAACTACTAAAAACAAAATTTGAAAAAGTTGTTGAAAAAAGCAAATGCTTGACAGAATTTTGAAATGCTATTGGAGTACCGAAGTTGTTTTGAAAGCAAATAAATCAACAAGTGCCTAAAATTGTCCTACATTTATTATATTTTTGACAATGATTTATTCAATCAAAACGCTCACCTCCAGATGGATGTACAATCTCGACACATTCAACACCAATGCGAAACCAAACTTTATATTTGATATTCTCGATGAAATCTAGTCCAGTGGGGGATTGTCTGCAAATGAAAAATTAAGGATAGATGAACATGGTGAACATCAGAAATTTTTATTGCTATTGTCTGCCGTCAACGGTTCTCTCTACGAATTTCAGAAAATGTCGCGACTTTTAGGTGCCTGATATCTTCACCTCAAAGAGCAATTCATAAAATATGGATACATCGGCGCTTATTTGCCAACAATGGTGATACCATAAAAATATCACATATCACAACTCTCAAAAAGACAACGGATTCAATCACAACACGTTGCTCAAAACTTTATATTTACAGTTTTAACTAATGATGTCAGCTGTAATATGTTCGCCATTCTTCTTTAGAAATTGAAATTCAAAGCATGTTAGTGCAAGGTATAATAGAGGTTTCTCAATGAAATTATACCCACCAGTAAAATGAGGCAGTATACACTAGCAGATTTTGAGGTGTATTCAATGTTGATCATTTTGTATTTTAAGATACAGCCTACTTCACAGGTTTTCCATCTCATAAATGATTCATGGTATCTCATCTCCATAGAAGATTCGCAATTAATGAACAGTAAACAAATGTAAAACTGATTAGAAAAAAATACAACACAGTTAATTGGAAACATTTACAAGAAATGTGAAGTTAAAAGTTGAGAAAATTTTAACGTTTTTCTTTCAGTGCCTACCCGCACTAAAATATTTCGGTCTTCATCAGTGGAGAAAATCACTGACCTAAAACAGAGCCAAGCTGATCTAAAACTGTGTTTTTAAGTACATGTATAATCGGATTTTTCACAACTTTATTAAGTATTGTTTTAATTTTTGAAACAGCAAACAAATCTTGTTTTCATGTGCAACAACTTATGAAACGGTCTGTACATGTATGCGCAGATCTACATTCATAAAAAGTCTTCAGAAATTTGCAAATAATCATGTCCTTTTCATTTAACATTCACTCCCATTTCATTTCCACCCCATCAACCTGTCAAAATTCACTATCAACTGCTTCACTATCATTACTCATCAGCCTGCTTGATCCATAATATGTCACAGAAAGCAGAAGTGCATGATTCAATTCAATAGTGCGAAATATGAAATGACACCAAAATATTTCTTTTATCAGTACGAAATTTTATTACATTCCATGAAATAAATGAAAAATGAAATAATTCGCTCAATAAACAGCAATTTGATTCATAATGAGAAATAAAATAACTTTCATACTTTTATTGAATCATAAATGAGATTTTCCATGGGAAATACTGTTACGGCCAATAGGAGCGATTAGCCGATAATATGGATAACTACAAATCTGAAGATAGTTACTACAGATATCGTGAACACACATCGTGGAATTGATAAACTTAATTAATGCAATAAACTAAAAGGCGCAGAGATTGCGACTTAGTTATGTTCTTTTGCGTTACTGAACTACATCTTTTGACATGGAGCTGATAACGTGGTCATGCTAGAATCAAATTCCATACGTGTAGGAGGGTACGAGGATGGACAGCCTACAACATGTGCGAATCTATTCTTTCGAACAGGAAGGGTGGTTTTGTTGAAATGCATTAATAGTCTATTTCATGCAAACATTGACTGATTTCATCAGCATTTTCAATATAATCAACTCCCAGTATACTATCCTGGACCTATATTTCACAGTTGAATAAGGCGCCAGATGTCTTCTGTTGTTCGGCAGCAGTCAATTCCACATTTCTCGTCTGAATCTACGAAACCATTTGCTTGGAGCTGTCATTTTGATAAGATATTTGCAATTTGAAGCAACAAACAGAAAAGCAAACAGTGGAGTGCATTCAGCTTTGATCATAATTACCATTTGCTGACTTAAGACAAATTTAACATAATTTGGGATGGAAGCGGATAGCTGGTTAAAATGTTGTTTATCCGGTCAAGTGATATAGTTTCCATCTTCACTTAAATTCGAGCACATCTATGATTGCTAGAAATACTGTAATAGAACCTTTTAAACGATACATTACTTTGTACCTCAATACAAGGAAAGTACACAATGATACACAATAACCATTAAATGGTGGAACTGTGAAACCGAACTTTGAAATAGTTGATCCTCGGAGCATTTGTTAGCGGTTGGTCACCAATTTGGCCATGTCACACAATAATCACTGAAAATCGTATCAAACAGCCACTGGAGAAGTGATAGTAACATAGATATCAGTCAACATTCATTTCACTCAACCATGAGTGTTGACTTGACAAACAGATAACTCCTGTATGCATCACTATGCGCAGAGAAAATGCACCTAAACTTTTGGGGACGCCAGCGACCCCATGGTAAGCAACGTTGCATTCTTTTCAAATGAAATTTTGGTGCCTTTCTAAGTTTCCATGTCAATGATGCTACTTCGCTAAATAGGAGACATTGTCAAACTTTATATTAGCCATCGGTTTGTTTGAACTGATTGTGTTATAAACGTCTGGGCGATCGAAAATGAAGCCTTGGGGTCGCCAGCTACCCCACATTGATTGGAGGGTTAAGCTATTAAATTTACTCAGATAAAAAATCCAAAGCTCCAATTATGCGTGATGATATTAACCGGCTCCATCACTGATATTGCTAAGCGGCTGATGACATAAACAATAACGATAGGGAGGTATAGAGCTAAAATCTAACAACAAAGAATGTAGTCACTGAATAAGAAGTTGTTCAATGACGCACTTAGTTGTTGGCTTCATCCCAATGCAAACATCACAACTTCAAAAAGCTAGACTCACTTCTTAATGTAAACGCAAAATGAAGAAAAGTAAATGTCATAAAGCTACATTCTTGAATAAAATACACAATATGTGAATATTACACATGGGCATGTAGATTTTTTGGAATTAATTATGTCTTTAACATAATTTTCTTTCAACTTGTCATGCAAGCTCAAATATTGATTGATACTATTTTCTTGTTTCGAAATCACAAGAGCGGTGGAAATGCAGATGTACCGTATATAAATTAATCATCCGGTTGTCCGGCAATATCCTGTTAGTGAGTTACATCACTCAAATTTACGTCTCGATTAAAGTGTAAAAGAGATCAAAGGTAAGAGGTGTACATCCAGAATCAGCAAATAATTAATTGATGCTTTTATTAGAGATCCAAAACTTAACTAATGCTATAATGAATATTTCACCATTTTTGCTAAATTACAGCTCTTATAGAATTAAACTAATCTCATGCTCGGCTCATGATCAACTCCACTGACAAATGTCGAACAATATCTAATATTTCAACTTCTGCTTGCATTTGTTCTAGTAAACCCGATTTTATTTACGCTCCTTTCGGTCATATTGTTACTGGTGATTTGAATGTGATAGATGATGTTCATCTTAGAAATGTCATGGCACGGGGTGTTAAATTTCGTATTCCTCAATTTTTGCCATGGAATAAGGTTAAAGCTGTCTTGGTGACTTGTGTTAAGACCCACGCCGATAAAATGTCCAAAGTGTTTAAGATTGATCGTGATCGTTTCGATGATTGGGAGGGTGAGATAATAGACCTCATTTGTAAACGTATAAAAAGACTAAAGTATTGTGAAAATGTATTCGAAAGAAAGTTTACGTCTATTAGATCACTTGATGAGAGCATTAAACGTATGCGTGATCATTTTGTCATTGTGCCCGTCGATAAAGCGGCTAATAATTTTGCTGTTATATGTAAGAAATTGTATATCAACATCATGTTGGAAGAACTAGGTTTTGATTTAAACAGTTTGGTACCTGTTGGCAATGCAACTTGTTCTGTTTCTTCGGAAGGTAGCAGTGAAATTTTTGACCGTCACTGTTCACTTGTTAAGTCATTTGGTATAAACTGTTCGGATGATTGTAAAAAGTTGCCTAAATTGTTTTGTATTCCGAAGTTTCATAAGTCAACGTATAAGTTTAGATTTATTGCTGGAGTTAGTTTTTAACTCCACGTCGAGAAAATTTCTTTGTGTTGGTTTTAATAAAACTTTTTTCGCTGTTAAAACGTACAAGGGTTATCACTGTTTTAGTTTGGAAATGTTGAAGTCCGCAATTAAGTTTGTTATTTCGGAAGTTTTCGTTGTTTTTGGTGGCTTGGCATTCAAGCAGGTTAGGGGCATTCCTATGGGGGGAAATTGCGGCCTTATGTTAGCTGATTTGTTTTTGTGCCACTGTGAATTCGTTTTTATGAAATCGTCAGTGTCGAACATGAAATTCGGATTAGCTAGATTGATGTCTTGCACCACACGTTACATCGATGATATATGTCTTTTCAATTATAAACATTTTGACACTTTGTTGACTATTTTAGTCACATGCATGTCACATGTCGTGAATACGATACAATACAATGCTAAGATTTATCCCGCGGATTTGAAGGCTGAGAGAAATGGGACGGATAACACCTGAGTAGAATATCTCGATGTCAAGCTTAATATTTGTAGTGATGGTTTACATACATCAGTTTTTCATAAGGTTGAGCAATTTTGTTTTGATGCTATTGTTTTCACTTTTCCCGAGTCTTCTTCCTCTTCATGCGAATGTCTTTGCCAGTCAAGTTCTTCGTTACCTTAGAATATGTTCTCATCTGCCGTATGCCATTGTTAAAGTTAAAAGCACGTTTAAAGTTTTTGTGAAACGCGGATATGAAGCCTGCAAGTTAATCAAATGTATGGAGAGACTGTTGAAAAAGCATTTTTTAGTTTTGTTTAAATTTGGTTTGGAGTCAGCCAGAGAATTTTGTATTTTGTGTGGCTTTATTTGAGAGTGTTATCATTGTTAAGTCATGTGTGGGGTCCGCCTTTTTGGCGGGGGTCCGCCAGCTAGGTTTGAGCGTACAAAATGTTAAAGGACCCGAAACGCGACCTAGCTGGTCATTTTGCTGATGAACCCCTTCTATGTTTATTCTTTTCTGGTATGTCTTGTATAAAGATTGTAAATATGTTTTATTGTTCGGTACGCCATCTAAGTATTATTTCTTTCTTTTATATTACCCGATGACCGGCGTGAACGCTTTCAACAGCCCTATTCAGGGCTACACTTATTAAGTATTTATTGAGTTTCTATTGTATATTATTGTTCATTCGAAGTGCACTAACCTGACTGTTTCCACAATTGTATTATAATTACATTATAATATGATTTTGGTCGTGAAAATTAACCCTTCTCTCATCTCCACTTGTTGAAGCGTGCTATTCTATATCCATCAACTTTTAAATCATTTTTACGCTTAGAATGTCATTTTGATCAATGTTTGATAAGTCAGTTAGGAATTACGCAAAGACACACATGTATTAAAAAATTGAGGGCTTTTTGTAAATACACGTGAAGAATGTGAAATAAGACAAATACAAATATGAAAATTCATTATTAATATATCCTAATCCTAGTTCTACAATTCACTAATCCAAGTATTCTAAGCGTGCTATTGTTTATAAAACTACTCAATCAACAGGCAGTTATAAAAACAGATTGCGATATGAAGAACGTCTTTGTGAACTTTGCAATGAATCAAAAGTGGAGACTCTATATCACTTTATGATAGAATGTCCGTTGTATCAAAATATGCGGCAACAAATTGCACCATTGTTATGTTACTGCAACACGATTAATGAATATCTTGACTCCAAGGCATTTAAAATTCATCGCAATATTTCTAAAAAATGCCAACGAGTTACGCATGGTCATAAAAGAATTTACCACATAGAATCTGAAATCTAAATAAATGCTCAATTATTGATTCCTCTCCTTCCTGATCTGCTTAATTTTTTTCTACAGCACTAACCGCACGCTGTATTGGAATGTATTCAAACCAACCTTGACATTGTAAGATTGTTTTCCAATTTTTTTTGGAAATAAACAGCTTTTGACTTTTGACATTTAAAAAACAAAGGGGGACTGACTACGTGTTATTCCCAGCCCTTCAAAAGACTCAAACTTACTAGATATACCTGTAAAAGCTCAGTTAAGTTACACCAGAGAATGGCATTCTGTCATTCATAGATTACTGACCAAATTGAATCAAAACGCCGAAGTGACCCCCTTTCACCTGCGCAATTATACGCAGACTCAACAATAGCTATGACAATGAGGGAAATGCTCTTCTATACGATGAAAACAAAGTTAATGTAAAAATGATGTTGAAGTTGTTAGAGCACGGGGTTTTCAATCTTAAATAAAATTTACCGACTTTGTAGCTTATCGCATCCCTACAGGAGATAAGTAAGAGTGGAGATAATTAAGAAAACTAGAGACAAAATTGATCAAATCGATGAAAATTAAAACCCACAATCGCCGCATCCTATAACTTAGTAATAACCTAATCTTATATTCTAGTAACTTTAATTCAAAATATCGCCTTCTTACGATCTTATTCAACTGCATAAATTTCTTCTCATCGGCATCTGCAATGAAAACAACAGATGCTAGAAGAAGAGGACAAGCATGCGCACGCTAAGGCAATGTAAGATCTGATAATGTCTTCCCGGAATGTGTGTTCATAGTACAGAGCTCTCATCAACATGTTGTTTTCGCATATTTTCAAGTCAATTCAAGCAGGGAAATATCGAATACAATCACGAAAGCCTACAAGACGACCACACAGAAGTGTAGACAGACAAAACCACAAAACCACCATCAAGCAGATCAAAATCACTTTGCTTTGAGAAATTGATATTCAATTACTTTTCGATAGGGTCATCGATGACGTCAGATCTTTCAACCCTCAAACGATTCAATGATATACCTAAGAGGAACTTTTATCATAATCGTGATATATCACCATATTACTTTTCACACAAATTTTATGAGTTGCTGTCAATGCAGATAGAAATCTATGCCCTCTTGTTAATAATAAAATGTGTATTTGATGAAATGAAAATCGATTCATTTCACAAAGTTTTACAAAGATTTAAGATATGAATGTACATGCAAGGTATGCACGGTTTAAATTTCGAAAACAGAATACTGTATGCAGATGCAAAATTACGAGAATTCAAAATTAGTGAATATCACAATTGTCTCCGTTTTGCTAGCATAGCAGTCCAAGGAAAGAAAGAATTAAGTCGTCTGGAACCATGGGGCAATAAGGAATGGAAAAATAACCGGAATGTGGAAGGACGAGAGGCTGATAGAATGACCTTGTCAAAGTGGTCATCCACTTTAGATCGCCATTTATGGCAAGTCCAAGGATGTTCAAAGAAGACCACACTTACATACCTAGATACGGCAAGATATCGCGTTTCTATCGTTGCGTTACTGCAGATAACAGTACAGAACGAAAAATGCTTTACAGCATAACAAATTGCGGTTCAGAAAAAGTTGACTGAATTAAAACTTTCGCATTTTTCATACGCTCGTTTCAACGGTTCATTTTGTCAACCGCTTTTGACGTGCGCTTTTCTCAGAGACAAATAAGTCAATTACTCGCATGCGTCTTGATGATCTTCTTAATGATCTGAAAGAATTATCACGAAGACATTTGTGTGTGAGTCAGACGATTAATTTCAAAACCGTTCGTTCCTATATCTCTATATACATGTATATATCTATATCTTTCTATCGTTAGAGAATATCTATATGATTTCTTTTGGAAATCATTGCATTTTTGATCATATTATTAATGTCAATAAAAACATCGGATCTATACTACTGACTTGTAGTAAATATTTATTGAAATAATAAATTTCAATAATTCTTATGTCACAAATTTACAATATAGATTCATGTGAATATCTCAGTTTTTCATCAAGTCTAAAAAGTATCTCATTTAGTTTTTAGTAATAAAAAATTGTTAGCATCAGATTCAAAGCGTGTCACGAACTAGAGTGTTCTTGCGATACATATGTACATTGGATGTTTCTTAATGCAACCCCCTGATGATAATAGTGCTGTTAGGGATATACCAGGTACTTTAGATCCATTGACTGACTACCCAATTCATTTCCTAAATCTTGGTTTTTACATTGAGTTGCATCGATTATAAATGCGGGTTTTATGAATCAGAGGCAGACAGGGAAAAACATAAACCATCTTCCGTCCGCATTTGGCCATAAGATATAGCCATAAGCCATGGGGTGTAAGTCAATAGCTGGCTATCTGTGCGCAAGCGCATCCAATGGCAGCCTCGTACTTGTCTGGCTTGACCAATGTGCAATTCTAACGAATTGTAATTAATTTTCCGAGTCACAGAGATGGACATCACTTTGAGCTTGTAATCAATAGTGAAATGCGTGTGCAAAATAGGTGTTCGGATCTTTGATACACAGTTGCACACAGCAACAATGAAAACCGACCACTAGCTTGTGGTTGGTTATTCATAGTGATTGTAAAGCTCCCTGGACTTTATTAAAGTATGAAAAATTAATATAAAAGCAAGTAACTAATAAAAACCCGACTTTTCGTCTCACTCACTACTTCGAATCCCATTGTGATTGATCTCATCGATTGTGAACGTAACATGTTAACTTCCCCATCTTCAGGGATCAAATCATACAACAATATCAATTTACAATAACGGAAAAATTGGCTAGTGTTGAATTTCAGCTATCGTTTTCTGCTAATTCTCCATACAAGCCGTAGAGCCAAGAGGTGCGCTCATGTTTGTAATCATAGTATTTCTCATCATACATGTATATATACGTTTTCAGTGTCAAGAATACACGCATGTTACTCGTAGCTTTATTTGCAAGCTTTCGTCGCCATAAGATTTCGTCGCATGAGATGCTGTACCTAATATCAAAATATCTTCGTATAAATTAAGCTGGATCCTTGCTATAAGGAAATGTGAATTTCATTGATTCAGTTTGTGAGAACATGTGAAGTTGAAAGAATTGCGTTGCAAAATTTGAAGATTCTTTGCGTGAGAAATTCAAGGGTTATATTGCCATTTGACGTACATTTGATTGAATGAGTGTCATGTATGTGAAATAAATGTTCAGCAAATTGGCTAAATTATTTGCAAAATTGTTGACGTTCCGTCTGAAATGCAGATGCTAAAAAACTGGTATAACGTGATGTAAATTATATACTTACAAACGAAGAGCAGGTTTTCGTGTCGTTTTGCTATCACTCTTTCTTTTGATTGACGTGAAAATTATTTGATCCGTAAACAGGAACACGCACACCTGTTCCTTCTTTCCCTGGAACATAAATTATGGCAACATGTTCATGATATTGATAGGCACACAGATAACTAAATTTTATTTGGTAGCAAAATAAATGCATTGAAACTATGGTCGTAATGGAAACAGAGCTTCATTTTTCAAAGTTTGATTACATAGAATAGCTTCAATCTCGTAATTTTGAAGATATGAAACATTTGATGATTCTGTGTCACGACTTTGCCAGCTTAATGCTGAATATTAGTATGTTGGAAAAGAACACAAACTTCTGCCATTATCTTGCTTGATGACATTCAAGTAAGCAAAATCTTAGATAGTGAAAATATTACGAGAACCAAATAGGGATAATTCACTATTATGGATAACTCACCATCAATTTGCACCTAATTCAAACATTGACTCCTAATCACGTGTTCTCTTTCCCAACCATGCTCATCAGTAGTTATTTCATCAATGACGAACTGTATAGGCCGATTACATGTGGTTGTGAATTTTGTATATCTATCATATGAAATATACTTTCACCAGGGCTATCAAAAGTAATTGCAATAAAATGTGTCAAAAATTAATAAATTTCTGTAGAAAGCGATCAATTAATTACAGAAACAAGAAATAAACTTGTCATTGCTGTTTTTGATTTCATGGTTTTGAATTGAACAATGTACATGAACATTGCCACAAAATAATTTCAAATATTTTTCTCTAAATCATGTGTTCATAAGCTGACAGTGACGAGAGTGCGTGCCAATACAAAGAATACAATAGCAATTATAAAAGCAACTATTCAAATGTATTTAAGAAAATATATCTACTTCGCTGATTACATGAATTACATAATTTTAAAAATAGTATTTAGCACAAGTAAAACAGCACAGTGCAAATTGCAGTGATGACATTGATGCTGTCTTTAACTTAAATTCACAACAGGATGCAGCGGATTTGAAACTCGCATACCATAGGAACGTTGATAATACTTTGATAGAAATCTTGATAAATTATAAAACTTCCAGATAAAATCAAACCCCAGGTCTTAATGGTAGGCCAAAATCTCTTTTCTTAAAACTGTTTCAACCGTTGACTGAGAATACTGTTGTTGTATTTGTGGTATTCTATATCGTTGTTGTCACTGCCAGCTTGTGAACTTCTGATTATTGCTGATTGGTTGAAGCATAAAACAGATTGTTTATCTGAAGCTGACTAGAATGGAAATTGACTCAAGGTCGCGGCACATCCGGGGGAACGGGCATGAGGAAACAGTGAAAAGCTCAGAATTTAACATGTGACTGATTCTAACCCAATGATTCAGCCGTTGAAAAGTATATCTAGGTGAACATGCCTGCGGTTCATGTGCCACTATTTTGCATTGCATGAAGCTTTTTTTTGCTTCCATCCTAATGGCTTTATTATTATCCTTTTCCATGGGTTGATGCCCTGCAGCACACAAACAATCCATTCTGTATCTGAAGATGAAACAGATGTGGTGAGCAAGTAAGCGTATGTATAAACTAGAGCGAAAATAAGTATTTTACAACTAAATAAGCAGGTTCGGAAATGTTCGGATTCAGGTTGATGGGACAATTTATAAATTTCCATTCGGTTCGACTCAACGTAGATTGGTCGGTTCGGCTTATCAGTGAAGTTATTGTGGTTGTAGACTTTCCATCGTAAATAGAATTCTTCGATAAAGTCTGCTCTTACAGTTCACAGGCCTTTATGAATTTCAATAAATTTTGCTGCCTCCTACTGCCTCCTACATGTAAAGATAAAATTTCTTCTTATTAGTGCTTTCATGAAGATCAACCTGATGCAAAAACCACAAGGAAATCGAGTTTTTAATTATCACATCAGAATCGTGTAAAAAATAAATTGAAACCAATAATACGATTTTAATCATATTCTAATACCTAAAGATCTCATATTTATTTAGAATAAGTATTTGTGTTAAAGTGAATGTCATTTTTTCGGGTCGATCAACAAAAAGTTATATTATATCAAAAAATTATTTTACAGAAACCCTTTTCCAACTCATGCGTAAAAATTCGTTATTTAATCTTTAATTATCTCAAATGAAAGTTAAAACTGCAGTTTGGATCATTGAGATATAAGATTACCTTGAGGATTTGTCTTAATTCAACGGTAGATTTGTAAAATCAACAGAAAATAGACTAAAACTTATGTAAATGCTAGATGCTTCTAAAGGAAATTCATTGTATCTCAGTTCCTTCAACAAAGAAATGCACCAATTCATTTATACGCGCATGTAATTGTACATGAACCTAAAAGGTCATGCCTACATATACACCTATAAAACTTCATCTTTCATTCTAAATCGCAAAAAACAAGAACCACCATCAAAATAATGAAATGAATTAATAATGAAAATGAAATGCGCGATTATAATTTAATCCTGCTGATGTCATCATCTGCTACACAGGATGGAAGAAGACTCAAAATATGTTGATAAAGTCGACTAGCCTTCACGAGACTCACCTGTTTAGCCTTCTTTACATAGTCTTCATGGTCATGCGGCGCAATAATCCTTGTCAATAAAGGATATACGATTTCCTGGCATATTTGCAGAGACAAGAGTCGATAAACGGAATTTTATTATTTCTTGTAGAGAAATCTATCAATGAATTGCAAATACTATTCCTGAATTGAGATATGTGACAGCAATTTTCTCTGTCGTCAATAACTAAACATTAGAAATGACAAGCTTCATACTTGAATTGAGATTCGTTCATGGTTCCAGAAATTAGCAATTGAATGTCTCATTTGAATTCCTGATTTGAGTGATTCCAACATTGAATTTTGTCGATTTGATAAATGAGCTGGAAAAGTTGTAGGATAATAATTTAGATCCATACAAACAAAAGGAAATCCAATTGTTAAATTCATTCTATCTATTTATGCATTTGCCTCTAACTACTTTCCCAATGCCAGATTTCACTTTACTCATAAAAGCAAAATTCTGTAAATATGCACATCATTCTTGCGTGCAGGAGCAGTGGCCTTCTGTTAGAGTGCTGCCCTTCGGACAGATGAAATGTGAGATCATCGAAACAGGTGAATACAGGTACACTCTGCATTCTTTCTAAAAACTCAGCATGAAAGTAGGATAAATAAAGCTCGGTCACATGAAAGAAAGCTGTAAGCATAATGTGCTTCCAAAAATATAAGCAAGATATAGTATATATCTATTTATTTTGCATTTTGTCATACTTTGTGATAAACTATCAAAATATTAACATTCATTTCATGAAATTGATGTGGTCACATTGTAATCTGACTGCAGGGTCATTCAGCCGATAACCGGTGTAGTTACTCCATTCGGCACCGGTTATAGTGACAGCTTTAGGAAAGAAAATACCTGGAAGAAAGCTTTACAAAAGAAAGTTCCAAAGTTTCTGGCAGACACAGGGCCGATTTTTAAAACGAGGGCTAAGTTAAGCCGTGGATCATGGAAGGCCGTGGCCTCACTAGGCCACGGCTTATCTTTGCATTTATAAAACGAGGATGAACCGCGGCCTACTGAAGTCGTGGCTTTGAGCCGTGGTCTATCTCTGACACATCAGCCACACCGATGAAACGTTAATTCTGACGTCATCTTGATGTCATTTCAATCAAGGCCAATATCTCATTGGATTGATTATCAAGAACGATGAATTCTTTAATCGAACATGGAATCAGACGCACAGTCAAGAAGACGGAACTTCAAGAACTTCTCTGAAGAGCATAAGCTGAGCTCTGTGGTGTGAATGATACCACCAAGTCCATTCGAGTAAAGGTCGGTCCGCAGGTTGTCCGCACGATGGATGGCTTAAAAGGCTTAAAAGGAAAATCCAAGAAGGAATCTGGCGCTGAGAGAAGGGACATCTTAGGAACAGGGGCAGGGGGCGGATCCATGAAATATTAAATTTGTTAAAATAATGAACTCTACAATGATTAGAAAATTATGATAATACATGTTATTACATGTTATTATATGTATATATAAGTAGTTATTTAATAGGCTGTAGGGCGTAGGGGACGATTAAAAACGATTTTACTTCCAATTTTATCTAAGTTGAAAAGTGATTACTAATTAACAAATTCCGTCTTATCATGCCACTCCGGTTCTGTGAACTGGTTACAATGTGTGGACTCACAGCATCACTCAAAACAGGTTCCTGTACTTCGTCAAAGAGAAACGAAAAAACGAAGTGTTAGGAGCACTTGAAGCTGGACAGAAAGAGATGCTCCTCTGTTGTCACGATCCAGATCGGTGTAAAGGGTTTCACAAAGCCATTTCGCGGTTTCTTTACTGAAGCGATAGCGGCGAATGAAATCGGCATCGTTATAGTACGACAAGGCATCCAGACGATCGCGAAAACGCGGTTTGTAACATGGTAACATGTGAGCCTTCATCTCTCCTGCCTTTCGCAATTTGCTGTCTTAAATTCAAGTAATCTACTTCCGTCCTTAATGATCGATCCGCTTTATAATGATGAAAACCCGTAGCTCACCAGCATTTAGACAACTTTGACAAGAAAAAGAGAGCCGCGGCTTAGGCTGTGCAAGCGAAGCTTCGTTTTAAAAAGAGAAAATCGAAAGCCGCGGCTGAGAGAGTGAGCCGCGGGTTAGCCCGCGGCTTTAAAAGTCGTGTTTTATTAAGTGAAAGTTTGTTAGACCGTGGCCTAACGCGAATTGAGCCGCGGCTTAACTTAGCCCTCGTTTTAAAAATCGACCCACAGAAAATTAAGAATAAAGCCTCTAGAATTGAAGTTAAACTTCAATCAATACACAATAGTGGCACATGAATCGCACGCATTTTCACTTAGATACACTTTTCAACAACTGAATCATTGGGTTAGAATCAGTCACATGTTAAATTCTCAGCTTTTCATTGGTTCTTCATGCCCATTCCTCCGGATGTGCGGCGACCTTGAGTCAATTTCCGCTCTAGTCAGCTTCAAAAAACAAATTATTTCCATGATGGGAGAAGTGTATTCTAATTTTAGACAGTGACATTGAGACTGTCTGTTTAAACGAAGCGCGTCGTATGCTGATGTTTTTGAATCTAGAGTGAAGTTCTGTCATTAAGTTGGGAGACAATCGTGTTTTGTTTCTTTTAATTTGAGTTTCGAACTGAACCGAATCAATGTTCTCTTTTGATAATTTCGCTTCGGTTGGACTCAGTTCATAAGTTCCAGAAACGGAACCGAAACCTTCTGTGCACCGTAAACACAACAAGTTAAGTACGAAATAATGAGTAATTTGAACTCCATTAGCGATGACTGTGAAATTAATTAATTGGAAGGAACTAATTAAAATAAATTCCAAAAAAAGTATCCGGATTTTGGTTGAATAACCTCATGCCTGAAAAAATTAAAACATTGCCTTTACTTACATAAGCTCATGGAATACTTTTTTCCTTACGCTTTTTTATCATAACTGATAATAATGACGCTCTCTGCTGCACTGTTGTTTTCCGTATTTCAAAGCATGCGATATTTGCCTACATATTTATGTCGTCCATGTTTTGAGGTGAAAGTTCTAACTCAAAATGTTTTGGAACTATTCGATATTTCATGAATCTGTCTTATGTGAAATAAATGTTACTATTCTTATATTACTATTGTTTTGTATTATTTACTATTTAGCAAATGTTAAATTACAACTAACTAGATTACAATAATCAGTTCTCACTCGGCATGAGAAAATCTTCAATTCTTTCTCCGGAATAGCAGCATACCAATTATGTATTAACAGAAAATAAATAAGTAAAAAGCTTAAGTATAATAAGTAATGCGTTATTATCTAAATGACAGAATATTCTTTAATTCTGAAAAATGGAAATTTTGTTGATCATGTTTGATCACCAAAGTGTTACTAAATTGTATTTCAGCAATTATACAAAAGTGATATGACAGCATCAAGAAAAATATGCAATCCATTTAGTATAAGAAACTATATAGTTTCTCACATACATGTAGAATTACATCGAATTCCTTCAAACACTAAAAACCAGGGTTTCAAATATATCAAAATTCCGATGCAATTAATCACATGATATCATTTTCTCCGTTAATAAAGAATACAGACGAATATAACAGGCTCGTGTTACAACACATGCAACCAACGACAATTGCAGAGCATGCTCATATGGTAGATGCATTCCTTTTACAATGAATTCCTTTAACAACTACTCCCATTTTTGAACTAGGAGAAAATATATGTGCTGTTGTTAAGAAGTACAAGAAAAGTAAAGTAGAATCTACATGTACAAGTTTGCATACAAAAATGAATTTGATGCAGAACTGTCTTCTGCGTTGCACAATGAGCAATAAAAAGCTACTATTATTTTATGTCTACAAATCTTAAAATGCACCTAATTCGCAATCTACAAGTTACCATCGCTACCGAAATGCTAGAATTTGTGATCTTACAGGAACACAGAATAGGTTGATGCGAACTTTCGATTTGTGACATTTTCTTTTACATTTCGATAATTTAATTTTTGCTTGTAACTTGAAAATTGTGAAGAAGGCTACTGATGTGTGCATTGATTATACCACTATCTATGACTATAGAGTTACACAATTACGTTGTCTGATCTACAACCGCATGATCAATAGAATTGTGCAGAAAATTTCGAACTTGCGCAAGAAACATATTAACTTACTTCAAAAGTAATGGTGGATGTGCTGTTGGCTCGGACCCCATGAATTGAGTTGACTGACCGATCCGCCCCGACCTACTCCATCAAAGAAGTAAACGAATAACTTACATATATATCCTGTAAGCTTTATAGATCGCAGTGATATAATGATGCCAAATTAGTTTTAGTGTATCAGATTTTCGTAATATTATAGATTCATGCATCAAAATGGAAAAGCAGTCAGGGGCGTGCGGTGGGCTCGCAAGGTGAGTATTCACTGCTTATATCTAAAGTGCTATTCTGAAGTATCTAGTCTCGTTTTATTAATCATCTATATTCTACTAACTCGAAAGCTACATAGAATTTAATACTTACAAGACAAAGAATTCATTTCTTCATAGAGGAAATGTATAAAATGGTGTCAATGCACCTAAAATAAAATGCATTAAACAGCTGTAAAGATAGCTGAGAAGAGTTGTTGACTGAAATGTATTAATACAGCACCTAGTGAATTCAAACAATGAAGCACACAGCTCAAGTCGATGTCACAGTTATTCGTCAACTCTGACAATATAGCGCTCTACAGCTTCGCGCATTCTAGTACCGTATTGTATTGCTGTCTTCCCATCGAGAAAGCGATCAGTCGTCAGCTGCGGACAAACAACAGATTGAATGTGATTGGAGGCTGCAACACTCGCCGCAATCACCAATAGAAAATTTCATCTCTGCTGACTTAATGGTCAAATTGCTTATCAGGAAAGGATCCGGGTTAATTCGGACAGCAGATTATATCATCTGAGTTTCATAAAATAGATAGCAGTAGACAGACTACAGGCCTTATATTTCAGGAAATTACATGGTTATTCAGTGAATAGCCTGCGCATTTTTTCCGACCGCCCCTGAAAACAAAGTATACCAGAAAATCAATACAAATAAATTGAGAATATAGATGATCAAAGATTAGTGTGATGCAGCTCAAATCACTCTACTCTATTAGTACTGATGAAGTTAGTTGATTAAAATTTCTGCAAAAGAAATTTGCATTAGCCTCTTGCAAAACCTTCTACCAACAAGTTGATCAATCAAAAACGTAGATGAAAATGATAATTTTTATCCTTGTGAAAGACTGTATGAAAACATGATAGCTATGATTTACTTGCAGTATATTTCCTTCAAGACAATTTAATGACTTGGTTCGATTAAAATACTCTTTGAGAAGTCTGCTTGCGAATGGAAAAGGTATCCCATTTATTGCGAGGAATGTTGTAGACGAGAGAGACTCAATATCCTTCTTTTTGATTTATAAAAACTGCACAAATGGAAGTGGTACTTCTTATAGCGCCCACAAAGGCATCGCCGACTTTGCGTGTCGAATAGAAGTTTAGCTTTAATAATAGTGAAAATCAACTTAGATGGATATCAGAGCTTCACCGCTTCAGACTCATTTTGAAAATAGATCTGGCTTTACCCAATAAATTGTCCTATAAAAATTATCGCTTAAAAAGCAATAATATAGTTTCAATCTAATGAGATTAAGCAAGATGTTTTATGATACAATTCAATACAGCGACAGAATGCTACTGGAATTATTTTTTAACTGTAGGCCTATCAGAATTAATAATCCAAATGCGTGCATTTATGAAAAACATGCTTGGATAGTGATATAAAGATTTTGAGGGTAGAAATTTTTATGATGGCTCAATCCTTTGATCTAGCAAATTGATGTTGTGATATATTAGAATTCATAGAAACCACAATCAAAGTTCTACTTCATTTTTGAGTTAGATCTCATAAAAATCAATTTTCATTACCTCTACACTGATGATGTCATGACGAATGTATATTCGGTTCGTAGATACCAACTGCAAATGAAAGGAAACTTCTTCACTCGTGAGTGTTGAGCAATATGCAATATCATATATGACACAATATTGCACAGGCATTTTCATCGATGCTTTTAAACTTTGCTATTCACTTCACTCAGCTTTAGTTCATGCAATCAGAATTAATATATATTCAATGCGACAAATAGAGTAGAATGGCCATGGAATGGAATGAGGTTCTTGAAGAAAAAGGTAGAACCGAGTGTTGGAACCTGATAGCAAATATAGAAGCTTGCGCTCCAAAGTTTAATTTGAGGCCCAATTCAGGCTAATATTTGCTAAATTGTGGTGAGTAGATTCAAAAAAATAAACGTTTGTACATTTTCGGAATTTTTATGAAAACGACAACTGTGATCTTGATAAAAGTGTTGCTATCACAGAGAAATTTCAGTTTGAAATTTCCATTAATTTCATTCAATTTTTCTTATGATGATGAAATTTTCTCAAAACTTTTTCAATTCATTTAGTGTTTGGTATGATTTGAATTTTCTCCTGGCGAGAAATATAAATAAGTCGGTTTCAACGTTATACGAGCGACTGTATTGATTTTGCAAAATTGACATGCACCAATGTCATGTAACAAATAGAAAGCCATTCATCAACAAAGTTGTTTGTGTCGTTGTGTACTTGTACGTTTGCATATAGCGAATTAATGTCAAGTGAACAATAGAAGCTCGACCTTGGTTACCGCTGATCAGGCGATGAAGATATGTTTCCCTATCAAAGCCTGGCTGCCGATGTGAATCAAATTGTGTGAAAATAAAGTGCAAGCCTTGTTATGGGTGACATCAATAGATCGCACTGCAAAATCCACAGAATTAGATTGTTTAACCGTGTCACTTTGCTAGAAGTACAAACTGATTCAAAACGATGGCACATGCAGGAACGCACTAAGTGGGCAAAAAGAAATTTTTAATGCCTTACAGAGATAGGAAAAGCAGTCGTGCGTCGCTTGCGGATTGCTGTGAATTCCTTCAAAATTTTCCGAGTACCACGATCCCTTCAGATTCGCAGAATTCAGATCATTGTGCAAAAGTTTTCTCGATAACATTGATCCTTTCGATTATTATTAGAAATGGTCGTAGGCGCACGAAAAAACGTTTATAATCTTCTCTGTAAAACTTGACATCGTTTGTGTGAGCAGTTGTTAACAGTCACTGAAACTTCGCACAATATGGCGTGTTTAATTTTGAACTGGCTGCTTATTGTTCGATTGCTATGGTATTATGTGAGCAATTTCTGCCATTTCACTAGCGTTACATTTTCCAATGTTTCCTTTCTTTTCAAACAGAAGAAGAGACATCTTGTCTAATTCTGTGGCAAAACCACTTTGAAAATATTGATGTCTAAATGATAGTATTTCAATGAAATTGTTCATGCCCTTTCAGAAGAATTGATCGCAAATTGCACGTAGTGACTCAATATTAATCCAACAGCATCATATTGTGAAATATTTGTAAAGTTGACAAGTCTTACTGTATCACAAACATTGATTTAAATGTCAATGTGTTCTGTCATTTTCATTTTAAGATAAAATTTGTCAAATATTGTTATCCATGATCTTAACAATAACAAATGTACTTTCAACATCTATTTTGGCACAATTCGCACTTTGGCAATAGCATTACAGAGAACATGTATTGATAGAGGTCATCAGATTTCAAGCTTCCTTGATTATGCGAGTAGCGGAAATATTACATCAATCAAAACATGAAGTAATCGGCAATAATTGCTTGAAAGCAGTCGAAAATTGCTTCAATTACTTCGTTTCAGCGTTTACATTGAACTACTCAAGTGTATTTACAACACATCATTCACGCTTGTGTTGAAAAACACGAAAATCTATTGAATATTGGCAAAAGTCGAGTGGTCCTCTCTTCATGAATATTATCGCAGTATTCCAAAAACTAAAATGATTACAATGAGAAATTTTGCATCATGATTGGGATTCGGAGTGTTCAAGAAAACAAGTTCTTTGAATCCAGTCTTTCGTTTTTTCAAAGAATTAGTAAAATTTTCACGAAAAATTAGACTCATTTGTCACGAACATTTTTTTCCTTAGCTACGCTGCGTCTCATAGAGATTCTACCGCAGAACTGATCATATCAAAGCTACATTTGTCACTTAATGGGTGAACATTCATCAGGGTAAGTCGAACGACTTGCAGACTAATGGTGACGTCACACCACAGTGGTTTGGCAGAAAATGATAATAAGACACGCATGAAATTAAGAGAAAATAAGCAAAATTAAAGTAAAGATCAATTTAAAACAAGCCCTTTTTGTAAACAAAGAGGTAGACTTAAAAAATGAATGGGAGTCGCCTCAGTACTTGCAAGCTCAAGCTTGCCAGAACAGCTTCTTGTAACAGAAAAACGGTGATTACTAACATCACACTCAATGAGATTGGCTGTTCTGCCAATATAGTCCGCTCCGCAGACGCAGTTGAATTTATACACAACTTTGGAAAGATTGACAGTATAGGAACTGGATCCTTGCGACTATTGTTGGAGAGGCGACATGTCTTGAAGAATTGTCACCAACATGGCGCGTAGGCCTACCTGGGTAGGCACGAAAATTTTAGTGTAATTCTGAGTAGAATTTACAATTTTTTTCAAAAAAAAAAAATAATAGATTCGAAGAGATTGCTTTCTTGAGAAATAAGAAATCTATTAGTCAATGTCTTGCTTCGCTGACTTTCATCGATTTCTCAATGCAACTAAGTTAATACGATGTCTACTCGACCACGACATCGAAGATGTAGACTTGCTCTAGCGAATATAATTTGAATTAAGGAAAGGAAGATGTGGTGTGGCGTGGCGTGGCGTATGCAGAAGAGGCGTAGGGAAAAACTCGATCAATTTTGTCGGCTGCAAGAGATGGTTCCATCACAAATGCTCAGGGATTACAGGAGCATTGATAGCTGATCCCGCCCCCGTCAGTAGCAACTGTCCACGTTCAGATTGGCCAGGATCAGTATAAGCTTACTCCAAAATTTTGTTACCTCGGAGACATGCTTGGTCAAGCGGGTGGCTGCACTGACGCTGTGACGACGAGAATTTTGTGTGCATGGAAGAATTTTCGAGAGCTCCTTCCCATTCTTACGAACAGCAGCATTCCCTTCCGAAGTCGAGGCCACGTTTTCAACGTGTGTGCGAAGTGTGATGATTTATGTCAGTGAGACGTGTCCAATCATTATGGAGGACCTCAATAGTTTGAGTCGCAGTGACAATGCGATGATCAGGTGGATCTGTTCAAAATGACTAGCTGATCGCGTTCCTACTGAGGATCTCAGGAGACGGCTTGGCATCCATCCATTGGAAGCTGCAATTCGATGGGGAAAACTCCGCTGGTATGGTCATGTGCAGAGAATGCAAGAGGACTCCTGGCCAAAGAAAGTGATGAATCCGGAGGTAGAAGGACGCAAACCAAGGGGACGACCGAAGAAGTGGTGGTGCGACAACGTGCAAGCCGACTTCAAGGCGTTCGAAGTTCAAGATCGGAACGCGTGGAGAACCGCCATCCGACCGGACCGACGTTTACCGACGTCCAACACTCGAAACACGGGGGAAAATGCACGACAAATTGTGGAGTGAGTGAGTGTGACTGTTGACATGACAACACAGATCCACGACGTTCTATTGTTATCAATGTTCATGGTCGTCCTAGTCCTTTATTATAATGTCGGATGTCTATGCTTGTAATCACTCATACAACTTTGCATAAATCATCATCATTCATTTAAGTTTGAAGACTGCACTATGATTAACGTACCTCTGTCATCAGCAACATTTCGAGAACTTTCAGAGTTTCCACTGCTCCCTGTCCCATGTTTGCTTCTTTCACACTGTTGATTTTTAAGGCAAGATCATGGATCGCATTTTCGGCTTCCAGCAATAGTTGATAATCTGGATGCTCATTTGGCGTGTATTCAATCAGGCGCTGAAATGACAAATAATTTGTAAAAATTCTCTTTAAACAATACATTTTTGCAGTGAGAAGAAGAATCACAAACAATTCTGTGGATAAAGATCTCAAGAAAGAATTGTGATTTAAATCTGAAGTGTAGAGCCTTCAAACATGAATAGTAAAAGAATTTGCCCTTGGATGTTTAATCATTGGTATATTATACAACATCAAAACAGGGTAAGTATTATGTAAGTGAAATAACGATATGTAGCCCACTGGTCAAGCAGAACTCTTTCCATGAAATAAATGCTCGAACATGCGCGGACACGACTTTATTCTTGGTACGGTCAGATTTGTCCATCAGTCACCAACACAGGCGACACCTTTATAATCCACATCTTTGGACGTGAGTAGTGTTCATCAATGGCAGTTTACACAATTTGAGGACATGCAATACTAATGAAATGAATGACTAAACATATGTTACAAGAACAATATAATTTGCATGTCTGTGATTTTTACAATGAGATCAGAATCAAAATCGCTTTTTCACATTTTAAGGAAAAATTTTGAGACCGATGAAAGCCATTCGAATTTATTGACACAGCTCTCAACTCAAGAAATCAACTGCTTCACCGGCTTCCATGAACATTCATCTACACATTATCCCCTCATCCCTGTCCCTCCCAAGACACAGAGACATACTAGAAAGTTATGGGTTTGGTAGCTTCGACACACTCGCAACACTCGAACCTTGGACCTTCTACATCTCCGCAACGAAGCGCGGTCCTTAACCAACTGAGCTATCCTGCCACCTCAGGACTTGTTAATTCTCAAAATATTTTCATTGCAATTCTGCGATTGACTGTTGTAATTCCCATCTTCTTTTATATCTTTAATGCTTTACGACAATTTTCCACGTACGAAAGAAATTACATTGAAAGGGACAAAATACTCTATTTATCTCTGAATAGAAAATAATCTATCAAATACTCTCGGGAAAGATCCTAAACTTCAGAACAATTCAATTTATTCATCCACCCACAACCTTATTCATCTCCTGTCTCGTTACACGAACTTCAACAATTTAGGCTGGACTTTATAGACACCAATAATTCAGACCGCAGATGACAACTACTCGTCTATCGTAGAGTGAGTGTTTTAGAAGGCTCGTTTAGTATAGAAAATGAATTCGATTTTGTTGATGACAAGATGAAAGAGATGTTATTGTCCACTGGATAAACGTGGGAGGGTAAACCTCATGACCGATGTAACTATGATTAGTTTAGTGTGAATTCAAGTTGGTATACTTTGCAGCGTACTTCGAAGATATTCATTTCTAACAGTTGATGTCACAATAAATTAGATCACCAGTTTATTGATTTTTAAAGGCATTCAATGAAAGTAAAATTTGGAGGAATTTTTACAGCTTTTGTGATACTTTTATTGCAAATTTTTATAAATTTTGATAATTTCTAATAAATTATTAACTTTTATCATTAATTATTATTAATTAATTTTATGAAGTTATAAAAAGCATATAATTTTTAATTCAATTTTCTCGACATCTATGCAACCAATTATTGATTAATGGCAATCAATTATTGCTGCTTCTGCATATGCAGTGTGAAACTTTCAATGGCATAAAATGCTTGAAATTCTAAAAATTCTAGATATTCTAATGCATGTAAAAATCCCTTTTAGCATTTTCACCGTTCTTCATTATCTAAAGTAATAAATAATGGATAATATAGTGTAATTACATAACTATATATGGCGGTGATGGCAAGAGTTAAAGCAGTGTGAAATAAATGGAGAAAAGTGAGCGGAGTCATAGCGGACAAGAGGATGCCAAAGAAGCTGAAAGTGAAGATCTACAAGACCGTCGTGAGACAGTTGCTAATGTATGGAGCGGAAGTGTGGGAGATGAGGAAGAAGGAGACGATGATGCTGGAGGTAGTAGAAATGAAAGTGATGAGATGGATTAGAGGTGCTACGTTAAAAAACTGACTGACGAGCGAACAGATTCGAAGGGAGCTTGAAGTGACCAGCATCTGCGACAAGACAAGAGCAACACGGTTGAGATTGTATGGACACCTCATAAGGATGGTGAGCGACAATCCAGTGAAAATGATGAAGCAAATGAAGGTAAAAGAAACCCAAAGGAGAGGACTCCGTGCAGGCGATGGCACGATAGCATCCAGCAAGATATGATCAAAATTGAACTCGAGGAGAGAGATGCCTACGACAGAGGACGTTGGAGAAACATGCCACAGCCCTCGACCCAGCTAGCTAGCTGGAGCATGAAGAAGAGGACGAAAAATAGTATAATAACCTCACAATGATCGATGATGCGCTGATCTCACGATTTTCAAAAGTACGCCTAAATTTGAGAAACCAAAGGACTAAAAATTTTCCAGAAGCGAAAAAGCACGGATACGCATTATACACACTGCTTGATATAAGAACCATGCGCAAATTCAAATTCAATCATCTAGCATTGCACCTTGCCTCACTGATTTCAGAAGGTAAGTACTCTACGAGTTTCAAAAGTTATGATTGCTTGAGGCGAAGGCGGTAGTTTTTGATGCGAGCTGATTCCATGTCTATTTCCTTGAATCAATGCGATGTATTTTCCGGTGTTCCTAGTTTGGGGATAAATCTATTCTAGCAAGATGCATTAAGCTTACAATGTTCTGTATTTAACAGAAGCTTAAACTTTGCATTTGACTTTTGTAGCGTTGATATTAAATTACCGCCTTTTCTTCTTTCCCCAAGTGTCTTCGCCTTACATACATGTATATGCTAAGGTTCAAGCAGAATTCACTTCACTGAGATATTGAGGCTTGTGGATTCGAGACTTTATTAAGTTTGCACTTGCTGCCGACTTCCAATGACACTTTCGGGCTCGCCTCTGGACCAACAGATCGCTTGGCAGAGCATTTAGCCACTGTGCCACGGAGACCACTTGGCATATTCTACAGTTTAAATTGATTTAGAGATTTAAACCGCGGTTCCAACAGAATTTATGTGCCTTTCTTCTTCCGAGACGAAACTTCTGTTAGTTTTCAGATTTAGATCAGCAATAATAGGGATTCGGGGGTGGGGGGCGAGAATATCATTAAACCGGCACTTGATTTTGATTTTGACAATGCGTTTCGTCATAAAGTTTTTTTAAAAAAATGCATCAGGTACATGTATACGTATGGCTGCACGTTATCGACGCGGTTATTTGAATTGCGAGCTATATGAACATTTAACACTACTGACTGCAAAGCAATTGCAATTACTTCTCAATCATATGGCTAAAAATGTAATTGATTACAGCTACAAATTACTTATCAGATAATGTGATTAATTATAATTACTAATTACAGTAATGGTAGTTGCAATTACAATAACAATACAAGTCTATGTGAATTGGTGATGAATGATTGCGATCATTCATAATAATTAACATGTAAACTGAAAGTTGTGTACACAATGATGCAATCTGGTAGCTTAACAATAAAAAACTGCTTTTACGAAAAGCAAAATTTTATGTGCGTACATTATGCATAATTTCTAGAGTGATGAGGAGTTATGGAGATAGACGCGAACATAGCAATGTAGCATTGTTGAAAATTAATCATACATCAGATTTTCATTTGCGTGTGTTGTCATACTCACTCACCTTCAATAACAATTCATAGCGAGGAATTCGTTGAGCAGGTTGTATCAGAAGGGCTTTAAGAGGTAATTTCCGCCGACCTTCTCTTTGGACACCCTAAAGAGATAAACTTTGATGCATCAACGTGTCAACAATTAGTAAATCCCATTCCAATAATGAGATGCATATTTCATAATCACTAGCAGGTTATTGGCAGCTCAAAACTGTTTGAGAACTAGAGAGTCATTTTATGAGCAATGAAATTAATTGGTGTGTACAACTGTACACCTGTGCATGAGAGAAGGCACAGTTTGATTTAATTGGAAAATGTTTAACAGTTTCAATGCGCTCGTTGTTGCATGCAAACGTAAGTCCAGGCACACATATACCGTATATTGCTTTTATACTAATGATTGACGTATTTCTCACTTGCTTAAATAATGTAGATATAAATGAATTCTGTGATGCCAGTCTAGTTTCTGTTCAGCTATGATAAGTGAAATGTTTAAAAAACCGATGCTTCACATGTGAAAATGAAAGTATAGGAGCTGCTCATGGCAAATATTGGAAAATAAGCAATTACGCATCTTCATAATTCATACGAGTAGATATCTGATATCTGAAAATAAAGTAGGGGGAATTCTAAAGATGATAATTATTACAAAATAAAAAGCTTTTTAACCTTAGCAGGTTGTGGGCTCTTTCAACACATTCAATTATAATTGTATTTTCTTCTGCCTAATAATCTATTCTCCTACTAATTGGTGTTATATTTTCGGTTGCTTTTATCATACTGCTTTCATTATTCTTTGCATCTGAATAAGATAATTTTGTCTGTTTCTGTCTTACATATCGGGGCTCGAGCCGTTTCCAGCTCCAGCACTTGGAAGAATGCCCAAGCTTATATTCCCCCGAACAATGGAAAAAGAACATCATGCAAATTACCGTAGAAATGAAACAGAGCAGCATCTCCTATTAGCATTTAGCTGATACTGACATTTTAATTGAATATGCAATTAGGAGGTCACTTTGGCAATAGAAACTGCATGAAGAAAATTTACCTCCACAAATTTTTGAAAGGAAGACTTTGTGTTCAACAGATGTTCAACATTTTTCTCAGATATGTGATAGTTTTCGATAAAGGAAGTGTAGCTCTCCACCACGGACTGTTTCGTAAACTGAAAAGGCAATGAAATGTACACAAAACATAGACTATGAAGAGAATTTTGAGTTCAATGCATTAAAACCAAGGCTGTGTACTAGCAGGCTGTCTACTTCAAATTCCAACATTATATGACTCTTTACATGAGAATAGAGTTTGATGGGCAATAATTTTACAATAAACATTCATGCCTGCTTTTAAATTGAATGAACGCAGGTGAAACATATTGATAAATAAATTACATATGAACTAATCGTATGAATGTGATTCTCTTACAATACATGTCTCTAATACAAATAAGTTGACACTTTTTAAATGATGACCGTCGAATACTCATTGGGATAAAGATAATTCACGGGACTACACACTGATGAAAGTTTGCCAAAAATCACCTATTTTTACGCTAACAGACTACTTACAATGTAGGCAATTCTGTCGCCGACAGTGGTATCACGAGAATCCCAGTCTTTCCATCTTCCTTCGAGGAATGAGAGAAATATTGAATGGTGCGTGGCGATTTCGGGAATTTTGTAGAATATATCATCAACAACATTCTTGTCCAGCACATTGTTTGATTTCAAAGGAATCATATATTTCTGAAATAAAAGAAAGCAAAAAGTGAGCCAGCAGTGCATTGAATTACAAGATGCATCAGAATTTGACTGTCCACATAGTTTGAATATTTTGGTAATAGATCCCAAATCGCATATGCAAAAATGTGGAAATGTACTGGTGTGGAAAATAAAATATGAGTAAATATTTGCACCATAATACATTTCAATATGCCGAGAAGATGGTCCGGGATATGCTTTACACCGACGATCTCGTGATTTTTGGAAGCAGTCTTCCCGAGGTAGAGCAAAGGTTGGAAGCATGAAGGACAGCTTTTTTGAGAACAATGGCCTCAAAGTTGGTCGCTCCAAGACGGAATGCTTGTCATCCGATCCAGCGAGGCAATGATGGAGATCCTGGGTCAGCCATTGAAAAGAGTGGACTGCTTCAAGTGTTTGGGTTCCATGGTAAATGCGGAAGTGACCAGCGCAAGCGACATCAGAAACCGTGTGAAATTAGAATTTGGAAGAAACTGACTCTAGCGCGGTGTGATAAAAGAATGATTTCGGTTCACTCTTCAATGTTTCGACCATTCATCCTGTATGGTTCGGAGTATTGGGCCCCATAAAGGCGCTTGAACAGAGGCTCCACGTTGCTGAGACTCGGATGCAAGGCTACACTCAGTTGGATCGCAAGACCAATGATGAGATAAGAGCAAGTGTAGAGATATCCCAAGAAGAGGCATTCGAAAAGGCTGACATGGTTTAGCCATGTGGAACGTCGTGAGGAGAGCCATTCCCTTAAAAAGTCATCGTGCATGATAGAGGAGGGAAAAAAGGACGTCCGAAGAAAACCTGGATGGCAGCTATGAACGCCGATATGAAGTCGAAGGGAGTGGATGCCTCGATGGTGAAAGAACGAGTACAGTGAAGAAGGAAGATTGAACCTACCCTGGGATACGCGGATATCCTTGACGGTTCAATAGGATATCATACGCAGGACCTTGATGGAAGTCGTCAAGGTCAGCAAAGGGAGCAACTCATTTCATTCAAATTTAACATGTTTACATGCAACATTAGAAATATCTCATTATAAATAATGCTATACAAATTTGATAATTTTGTTTTTTAATAAGATATATTTTATTACACATTTATTCTGCCAACCATATTTATATTTGATTAAAACGGTTTTTAAATAGCTTTAATTATAGATGTATGGATTCCCAAAGCAATCTCATAGAATTTCATGATTTTTTCAATTGAAGGATAGCTTAAGTGTTTAATTTATTTTAATCACTACAAGTTATACTGTACTGTAGTTGATGGCATGACACGGGAGGTTCATTATCATTCATGTGACAAGAAATCAAAAAAAGGCAAATAAATATCAAAATGCAGTTCAATAAAACTTCATTCAACACATTTTCGCAGATGATTTCGTGAGCTACGTGTAGATGGCGGCCACAAATTATAAACATATGCTCTTTGCAATGTTGCAGTTTCTTGACATATTCCAGCACGCGGCATCTCTGACATCTTTGGTGTCCTTTCTCTAGCGTCACATGCCGCTGTAGCCTCAGGACATTGTTCTCACAGTCGACCACTAAAATGTTCCGTTAGGGACCTACGCAAGTAAGCCCACAGCTCGTGCCGCTCGAATAAAACGAATTAAATGGCCAAGCGTCCGGCTAGATCATTCGAACACCTTCGTTTCCCTTTCATGACATTGATGGATGACTGAATAATGATTGTTATACATTGATTTCTGTAATGTCAAGTCGATTATGAAAATAGACCACCTTCTGCTTGAACATCATAGCATACCGCATTAACCCTGCATTCGAGCACAATCGGCTTTCAAATAGAGAATATTCTATAACGCGCCTTCAAATAGAAACCGTAATGATGAGGTTTTACGAGTTTTACTACAAAACCACCCCCACTTGAGTGTGACTACACATAAGACAGTGTGCTGTCAAACAGTGACTGTCAATAATCACTATTTTTCTATAGTAAGTCTAACTACAAAATCTTGATTTCTAAATAATCAATACAACATGAATCATTATTATTGAACGGCCCCACTGCTCTTTTCAAAAACCATTGCATGTAATTATTTGTTAAAGAATTCTATATTAATTTTTATCTTTAGCATGGATTACACTTCTTATCAAAATGATGGTAGCGACAATTGCAATTAGCATCGTACAATCACAATTAAATGTAATTTTTCTTTTTATTAGTAAATGGATTTTCCCTGTAGCTCCAGTTAAGGTGCACAGGCAAATAACTTCTATACTGGAGACGGGGACAAGTTTTGCTCTTGCTATTTGAAATAACGATGGCGGACATTTGGAAGAGATCCGTCCCACAATCGCGGTTACAAAATGATAAATTTCAATAACCAACCAACCAATCCAACACATAGCATAAACTTTCTTTTCGATGACATCTGATGACGCAGAGACATATTATGCCCATTCAAAAATGTGAAAAAATTAGAAATATTCAAAAAGCAATTACAAATGAAACAGAAGTTAAGACCCACTTATTTTGATGCTTTGTGGATTCATATCTTGCAGTTCTTTCTTATGTACCTCAAGTTCATTGCGTTAAACTATGCGGGTGCATCAGTTACAGTCATGTCAAACTCTATCTATAGATAAATTTGGATCTGCCGACAAAGAACCTGTCAATTTCATCTTCATATATGACATGAAACTGTCTGTCAAACATCCATAATAAGACGTTGTGGGATCGCCCGCAGTGCCGAACACTGACCCTAGCGAACTTAAAATTTACTAAACGAGAACACATACTTATTGCCAAAATGTAGATGAAACTGCGTGTTTTCATTTGAAATATTTTTAACAGAAGTGAATCTCTGTGCAAGCATACCATTTGCAATAGTCTTGACTTGCCAAAGCGGTAGCCATTTTCCTTGTGAACGGCATAATCGTGTAGGAACAGGGTTCGAAGTTGAGATATCTACCTTCCCTTCCTATCTTTCCCAGTATCGTTTTCGGCAACAGATTTGTTGGAGACTAGCAAATCTGTCCCTGTATTTGCGTCTTGATATTTATCGCTACAATAGTGAATCGTCATGAAATTGTGCATGCATCCCCTGCTGTATATAAAGGTTGATGAATCTAACGGACATGCTTGGCAGCATACTTGTACATTCAAATGCTTGACACATTCAATATTTTCCTCTTTAAAGAAGCGTGCCTCACATTTTCTGCTTCCTTCCAACATGAAATATCCTTTTCTACTTGTTTTTATCAGATTTGATCTAATACAATCACCGTAATTATTATGTGATATGATCTACATAATGTACAACTGCAGATGAATGATGATGAATAAATGCAATGGCAGAGACACGAATTGATTTAGAAATTGATAACATGAAAGTGACAAATTTTCTTGGAAGTCAGATAAAGTGATGAAATCTGAAATGTACACAAATATATGCTACAGTTCGTGGTTATCGTAGATCAATGTAGCTGACAATTTTTCATACATAATACAAAACAAGTCTACATGTGTTACTGCCCCTCCGTATAAGTCCAACCAGAGGAACCGTGCGCATACATTCCTACGATTTCTACAGGCATGCAGAGTATACATTTTTTAAACTAATTTCCTTGGTCAAATCTTCAGTTACCAGGTTTTAGGATAATCTGGACGTTTCTTCCGAAAATTGCTAGATCTAGGTCAGGGTGTATGTGAGCTGGATTCCTGATCTTTCTTGAAAACGTTTCTTAGATCATGCTAATCAGGGTTGGTTGTTCATTCTATTTTGAAGTAATTGTAAGTATAATTGTAATTGAAGACTTTGATTTCAGTGTAATTGTAATCATAATTGTAAATATAATAATTGAAAAAAATTGTGTAATTATCCCAACCTTGACTTGCAATTCTAATAGTAGCGCATTAATCTTAAGTGCTTCAAAAATACACTGGAGAGAAATATGATTTTGATCACAGCTGAAGCTCAATAAAATCCAACAAATGAGCTGTTTATTTTTATAGTAATAACTATATTTTTCTGATCAGGATTTTTGGCTATCAAAAGTTTGCGTTCTTCGATTCAAAAGTTTAAATCGTTATTCTTCGATGACATTGCTTGGAAATCTATTCATCTTGTAAAAATAAATGCCGCAGACATATTGACACATTCAGACTTGTAAATAGACTTGAATTTTCAGTCGCTCAGACAAAGCCTGACACAGCCAGACTCGCTGGAAATGTCCAGGCATAGGCCCGCAACGACCCGCTTATCTCGAGCTGCTCGGCACGAAATTAATGCTTTTGTCATATATATTACATAGGCCTTCATAATACTGTATTTGTTAACCATCATGATTAATTTCATGAATATCTGACTTTAGATCTGTAAATTTGCGACTTTTAACTAGATTTTTGTCATAAGTTCTACAAAACTGATGTGTAATTTAGTTGACAGCAACTTCTTTTGTGAATTCTTATTTTGCTTTTTGTATTTTTATGCGAGAATTGTGATATAATTCTACAGTTTATGTTAGCAGGATGGTATAAGTTTATCGCACTGTCTTTCCCAGCGCTTGAGTTCCGGATTTCCGTAAAATAAAAATACAATAATCATGTTGCAACCAAAAATGCATTTAACAAAGAATGAATGCGGATTTACTACATGCTTGAATTAAAGGTTGTGCTGTCCACTTAACTAAAGCGCTTGCGATAATTTCGATGGCCCCAAGTGCTTTGGCTTTAAATGGGCCCTCTCATCTAGCTGATTGCAAGTCCGAAAGTGGAAAGTGTTCGCTCTGACTGGCCTGAGGTTGCCTGAACTGCCAATATTTTTCTTGCTAGCACAGACAACAGTGAGAAATCATTTCTGTGTTCTCGCCAGAATGATAATATTACGACACTCGTCACAGGCAGTGCAATATAATGCATCTTTCGATTTCTTCATCAATTTTGTCTTGCAAATTGCATGTAGTTTCTTTTTTGCGGTGCACCACGAAGATTATCAAATACAACACTGTATTCCAAATCATGATCAACTCTTCTACGCTTCATGCACGTAATTGGTGAGGAGGTTCGATCAAAATTTGCCCTTTTTTAGTCTCAGCAATTTTCGACAAATGATCTCGTAGCCAAATGCGAATGTCTTCCGTGCAGTTTCTGTGAAACACTTTATCGTCAGTTGTCGTCTGAGGGATAAAAGACAATATTTTTGAAGCTTTGATCTAAAATTATTTTCAGCCCGACCCACTTACAAATCTGGACGTCATTCATTCGTCAGTTCAACGAAAATATTCTGAAAGTATTTTGCATCTGCTACAATTGTTGTATTCATTGTACAAATTCATCTAATCAATCATCTTTGATAAGCACGTGAAAGTTGAAGATCACAGTCTGATGAAGATTAAGTTGAAAATTTGACACGCCCCATCCTTTATCTTTCGTGAAGGGTTGAGGTATCTCTATGCCCTCAAAGACATCGAGGAGAGTGAGTTCACATGAGTAGAGCATTGTGGCATAGATGACGCGAAGTCTGATATTATTGTCATAATGTTATTGCATTCATTCGGAATTCAAATGGTTTTGATAAGCTTATACTGAATACTATTTTTCTAATTTGTAAAGAGGCTTTTTGGATAATGAATTTCTAATTATTTAAATGACATGATGTCGCCGCTGTCGGATGAGGAATTGTTCATGGCCTATCAAAAAATCTTCTGTTTCATAAAAATTCCGAAATGTACTTTCACTGAAGTCTTTTTCATTGAAGAACTACTCTCTGAATGAGCTTATTACAGCGTTTCGTGGCAATTTCATGAATATCGTATATCATTTATCCTCAGTTCTCACTTACGTCAACTAACACCGTCAAAGCCTCGACATATTCTTTTTCCACGTTGTACAGCTCATCAACTATCAAGTAACGTTTGTCCTGCAAGGAAGAGAAAGAAATGATGAATGTCAACGCAATTTAGTGACAAAATTTACAAATAGACATTGGAAAATGCGTCATGTAGGCTGCTTATGATCACTGGCAAATAAAATGGAATTAGTTGAATTGCTTCAAGTTTAGCCTACATCGTGACAAAATTTATTATCCAATTAAGATAAAAATTTAAAGAACCCCGGATGGAATGCAAATCAAATGTGATGAATAATTTAAAGCTTTCATGATCTTTTAATGATCAGAAGTAGCGGTGTTGGAACCGACCGGGGTCGTGGCGGCGGTGGATGTAGTTGAAACCGGCCGAACTAAGCCAGCGTCTCTGTAACTTGCTAATCAAGAGTGATAACTGCTCAACTTAGACCGATAGACATCATTTGATTTCTAGATTTCTATGTAGCACATAGGTAGGCTTGCCGGTACTCTGAAAAAGTAAGAACTCCAGATGAAGCGCAGCGATGCTGATTTTCACCAATTTCTATCCAATGTTCGTACTTTGACAATATGTTTTGTACGCGTATGAAAAAGATTGAGCAGCAATGCGCGTGACAACTATTCAAGAAATGGACTAATTTTTCGATAGATAGGCCAGCGAACACATGATTCTTACAAAATTCATTTGTACTGAGTATGCGATTCCGGAAACCCTATTTGAGATCGAGTGCGGATTAAATCCAAATGTTTAAGTAAATAATTATCACTTAATCAGCATCGACGTGTCCAGTACTCATCACGAAGAGCTAAACTTAATCTGTAATCAGAAACTTCGAGCAAAAACAGCCGTGAATTCAGTGATGAATAGACTTTTTACCTAAACCTGTTTATGTACTTCCAAATAGTTGTGTCTTAGAACATTATTCCCAGAAAGTCAGAAAAACAACTAAAATTAACATATTTTCCTCATGCGTTGTAACGGCTATTCTAAGTGATGATCATAAAAAGTGGACCACCTAAATTTTGTCTCACTTTAATGAAGTTCTGTCAATAATAGGTACACATTTGGCAGATAAATAAAATAGTGGTTGAAATAAAATTTTTATTGTTGTTCAGTGGCTCTGCTGAGCCATTTGTCCCTTAATAGGGTCGGTGGTAGGTTAACTGGTGTTTACATGTATTTCGCAACCTCACCAGAAAGTTCAATCACTTAATCGAATCCGGAAAGGCATGCTTTAGATCAGGCGATTGATCACTACTCTCCCTCTCTTGACTTAACAGAACTTCAAGTCGAGAAAGACCATCTCCAGGAAGAATTGATAGACTCACCCCGCACTTCAGTGCCTTACCTAAACTTCTCTATCATCGCCAACTTTCAGTGATATTTCAAGGTTCTGTCAGCCGCTTTGAATAATGATTTGAAGAATAATTTTCAAGAAGCGGTTCGCAATGCTTGCGTCATAAAACTCATGTTCCCATATTCCTACAATGTTGCAATTCGATTTTAACTGACGAAACAATTAATTCTAGAATGATCGTCTTTCAATTGTCGACACAAGGCGAATTGGATAACCAGCCGGCCAGCCAGCCTTTAAAATTTTTTGGCTGGTTCCAACCCGGAGAGGTGGTATCCTTGCCTTCTCGACTGTCATCTTATTTAATACCACATCCCTACAGTTTATGCTTGATGCCCAAATATTTGTGTTATTGTGTTATTCTGCTATCTGCTGTGTTCTATTGGTGTACCATATGTGCATGCAATGTAGGTACATAAAAGATTAGACGATGGATCTTTTCTAGTAAGCGTCAACTTATATAAAAAATTGCAAAAACTTGATGAAGAACTCTTTTTTGTGAACTAGCGTAAGCAAATAATCAAAACTTATTAATTGGGAGATGCGTCTGTCTAATCTGTCTACGATTCGAACATTATCAAAGCATTTTTACATTCATTGTGTTTCCCAATAATCAGAGGAAAGAACATGCAATCCTACTTAATTGCACCTCTTCACTATTTAGTAATCGGATAACCAAAGTTTTATGTCATACTTAACTTCGGAATTTCAATCGACAAAGCACGCCTTATGAAAGCTTTCTATGTTTCATAGGTTAAATATTCTCATCATCTGATCTAGCTTGGCCGTATATCCCATTCTTTCCACAATATAATGCTGCCATTTACAGTGTATCTCGCTAGCGATGGAATGTACGAAAATAAACAGATATCTGCGTAGCCCAGTTCAAGAATGCATTTCTTCGAAACAAAACGATTTCATCCCACCAAGCTTCCGTGTTCTAAAATGCTTCATCTGGTCGATAAACATATGTATACGTAGAAACATGAATATTCTATTCAGAACTAATAAATAACATGAAGTCAGGCGAAATGTAATTCATACAATGCAAGGAACTTCTTAGATGACATACCTCTCAGTCAATTTTCATAAACAATCAATTAGACAACGAATAATGCTTGTAATTTTCAAAATCAGGTTGCGATGCGACAAAACATTGTGGTTTTTCAATTTTCTGGCTTTTTCTCCACGAATGTGTGTCAGTGCTTCTAATATGCTAATTAAAGCTTAAATTTGCATCTATATGACTGACTGAGCCTATGCTCGTTGGTCTTCAAAAAGTAAGTTTTAGATGTAGGCCTACAGATTGTTACGTATGTGAACTATTTAGATCAAGCTGTTTTCATAACTTCAACCCGAATATTGCTTAAGCTATACTTTTCACGTGAATAACAGGTTTTGATGTATTTTAGATAATTATTAATCAAGAAATGTATTAGTTATGTAGATGGGCATGATAGGACACTGGACTTGCGTGCACACACGCATTAATTACAGTGAAATGTATAATTGTTTTCGTCCGACTGGTTATATTGTAGTACCACCGCAAACATGCATGATGCATATTTGAGAGGCACATTGCTGACAAAATCACAGAATTGATAGATAAATAACCGCGTGAATTGATTAGTGAAATTTTCAGCTTGTCAGATCCACATTTCTCGTAAATTTAAGAGACAAAGATACCTGGATCAACAGTATACTTCAATTTTTTACATGTGATCTGATCAGAATTAGATAAAGTCATGCGACATCATGTTAGGTGGTAGGGTAGCTCAGTTGGTTAAGGATCGCGCTGCGGTACGGAAGCGAGAAGGTCCAGTGTTCGAGTCTGTCCGCCTCAGGAGGTGCCACCTCTCTCACTAGAGGTTACTAACCCTAACCTGATGAGAGTTGCGAGTATGTGAAGGCAAGTAGCATGTACTTGTGCCTTGGGTTGGTCAGGGAAGAGTAAAAAATTATTTCAACTGCTCAATTAATCGCAGCTAACTCTGGCTGCAATGGCTGGTGGCCACCTCGAACCATGGTTCTGCTCATTAGTATTCAACCTGCTCGCACCAATGTCATTTATGATGATCGCTTCCTTACTACCCGGCCAGAGTCCATCCAACAAAAAGGACGTCTCTGTTTTTTTCTGTTCCTGCCGCGTCCGATAGACCGTTCTTCCTCTGTGAAATGTGACATGTGTATACGTCGACACTAGACTGAATTATGTGTCTCCTGGCATGATTCTAATAAAAAATGAATGCCATAGATTTGCCACTGAATTGTGAACAATGCTTTAAACATATCTTAACAAATTATGTGAAGAAAGCAATTACTACGAGACAAATTCACTTGATGTTAATTACTGACATTCTACTAATTTTGCAAATAAAGTCACAACCAGAGTTTTGTTTAAGTGTTTATCCTCAGTCCAAAATGAAAAATCTACCATCCCAAAGATAATATGCAATACAAACTATACTAGGCTTGTACAAGCACAAATATCAATACAATTTTCTGGTTGAAAACGCAAAAGTAATTAATGTAATCAAGTCAATTCCAGTTACAGCATTCTACATTTTAGCAAAAAGAAGAAAGAAAAGACAATCCTGATGTATACATTAGGGAGTGCAACAACCGCTAATGTGTCATCTGATCCAACAAATGAAGTAAATTTTGAAGGCCTGCTTAGTACATGGTATTGTTAAACTGCTACTTCTGCAATGCTCAATCCATTATGATATAGTCAATACCGGATAGTGCAAGCCTACATCAATTTCGATGTATTGATTCAGTTCACTGTAACGTGACATTGCGATTATATGTATCAGACGAAAACTGCGATCCCGCTACCAAAAACCACGGTCCCAAAATGAGACCGTAGATGCCCATAAAATGTACTGGTCACAGCATGTTTGATGTCGAATATACACAGGCCTACATCACAGCAGCATGAAAACGCAATAAGATTATCACACTTTTTTGGCTAATTTGCTATGATTATTTCTATGTTATAACTAACTAGTTTATAGGCCGATGTGTTTTAGGAATGATGATTTAATTCTCGAACACAATGATATAGGAGAAACGATTGTTCACCACCTTTTGTCAATGTGTCTGACCATATGCTTACCTTACATTGCGACCTTACAACTAAAAAAATGGCAAATAATCTAGATAACCCTCACTGAAGAAGACTTGAAGGTACGTTTAATTAGTGCAATGACTTCAGGAGGAGAGAAAGAATTATTGACGTGGGTGGGGTCCTCGACACGCCGCTCCTATTAACTACAGTGAAAATGCCATTAATGCTCCGCACAGTTTTAGACAGGTCTTCTCTTCTTCTGTTTGACTAGAAAGGAAACATGGAACATGTAACGCTTATAAAATGGCACAATCTGCTGACATAATACCACAGCAATCGAACAATGAACAGCCAATTCAACATTAAACACGCCAAATTGTGCAAAGTTTCAGTGACTGTTATCAACCGGATCACACAGCAAAGAGACACAGTCGAAGTCAAGTTCTACAGAGAAGTTTGTGAACGTTTTTTCGTGCGCCTGCTAACTTTTTTTAATAATGATCGGAGGGCCCAACATGATCGAGAAAACCTTAGAATAATGATCTGAATTCTTCGAATTTGAAGGAATTGTGACGATCGGAGCATTTTGAAGGAATTCACAGCAATCCGCAAGCGACGCACGACTATTTTTCATATATCTGCAAGGCATTAAAAATTTCTTTTTGCCCACTCCTGCATGGGCAATGGTTTTGAATCAGTTTGCACTTATAGCAAAGTGATGCGCTTAAGCAATCTAATTCTGCGGTGCTACGATTATAATTAGACACGGATTTTTTCTACAAATTTCAAAAAGCATGTAGTCTGTACTGGGCCGGGAAGGTTCCATTCTAAGCTACTTATAACTGTATGAGCTTCGACCATGACCATGGAGGATATGTAAAGTTGGGTCGAGCGACACTTTGGATCTGTTGAACTCCATAAACCTACCTAATGTGTCAACAAGTCAGACAGAAAAGTCTTCTTCAGTGTAATAATGCATGATAAGTCGATATGAGAAAATGTAATTTTTTCCTTGCTTCATTGACAGACAGCTTCATTTCTGAACATGAACTTACCTTCTTCAAGTTGGGAGGCTGGAATTCAAATTGCTGATCACTCTGTACAGGGGGAGATTCTCCAACTTTTCCAGGAAACGGATCTGAGCTGGAATACTGATGAATTATTCCCACCGAATTCGTCGGGATGAGGGCTGCAAGCATGAGATAGAAATGGTTAGTATTCATCAACTCTTAAATGTAGCACGATTTTCTAATGTCAGTATGTTTCTAAATGTAAAACACGAATAGTGCGCTACTGACAAGTTCATTAGCTGAACATGCGAGTAAGCAGTGACGATATTGCTCTTGTCTACGATTGAATTAAGTAACTTGTTGATGAACATGATCAGTGAGTGGAAAATATGTCTCATTGCAAAACATTGAAAACTAAGAATAACGAAAGTTCGAAAGGTCTGTTGAAAAATTTTAATAATCAACATCTAAAACCCGCTGATTTTATTACATCTCAACCAAAAGGAAAGTATGATTTACCAACATTTTAAGTTAAAGCAACAAGTAGAGATATTGATGGTGAAATAAAATCAAAAATAATTTAAGAACGTTTGTGAAAGAGAGGTAGCTGAAAAGGTTTTATTGAATCTCGCAAGTCTGAAATTAATGTTGTACATAATGGATTTTTTCTATAGGCCCTTCATCCATCTAGACTATATCACCCAGAAAGTTTTCATAGTAATTCTTTCCTCGTGAGATACCGTGAGTATTTCATTCCACTGTCTCCGACCATAGTATTAAAGTTTTATATTGGATCCATGCCTTTGAATATAGTTTTCAGACAACTTCTTCAGACGAATTTTAGACGTGATTAAGTGTCATGCGAAACATCGTCTAATAAGATTTTTGATTATTTGGTCTTGTTTTATTTCTCTTCTATAAAATTGAATGATCAATGGCGATCAAAAGAACACAAACGAAGAAGTATATGCCAAACAGGCATACCGCAATCAGATGAAATTTCCAAGTCCCAACATCATAATGGATTCTATTTAAATAACCATATGCTCTTCATTTGAGAAATGCATTTCAAATTCAATTTTCTGTAAATTTCTGAATAGTGAGTAGATAGAAGTGTTAGCTTTGACATGAACTTCTGATAACAGTTAAATGTGTTAGAATTCCCACTGCGCTTGGATGATATTCATTACATGGCTTAGCAAGCGGTCATAATGCTTGTTAGTGTAAATAAACGTGGGTCACTTTAAAGACATTTTGCGTGCGATGTTTTTTTAATGGGTACAGACCTGAAGAGCAGCCATTTCATCTGCATGTAGTTCATCCTCTCAACATGAATACAACTCAGCTTTGCAGCCCAGGGTTGGAACCGGCCGGGATTTTGGTGGCCTAGGCCGGGGCGGCTGCTGATTTAATCAAACTGAGATGTCTGAGATTCACTCTTTCTACGGCTTTGAATGACTGACTCAACGATTGCAAGATTAGCAAACCATCATTGATACTAATTAACGTCATAGCTCGTCTGTCAAACCATCTGTAACTACAAATATTTTCTTCATGCGCACGTTAACGAGCTGCGGATAGGATCTGGATTGAAGCAATCCATTTTATTGCCTGAGGTAAAAGCAGTAGATCGGCTTTTGCTGTCTCAAAACTAAAAACTAGACAATAGAAATCTCATCTCAAATTTGTAGTCGACTTTTGCTGTTCGATGGCATGACAATCGTTATCCTTCGCCATAGTTTGTATACTGTATTTTGCAATAATATGATGGTCAATTACAAGACGATGTTCTTTCTCTTGTCCGTGTTTTTAAACCGATTCCTTAATTTAATAATTCTTGCCATGGAACCTCGATGCTCTGTAATCCCAGAGATAGTTCATTTGTGTTTGGGTTAATTTAGAGCACACATACATATAATTCTATCCGAGCCACTGTATGCAAAGGTAGCAAGCAATAGAAATTGACATAGATATTTGTCTCTCTCCGTCATGTGTGATTACAGAATATAGACAGGTCGTCTCTTCTTCCTGGTTTGACTAGAAGGGAAGCACTGGAACATGTAACGTTATTGAAATGGCACAATCTCCTGACTAAATACCACAGCAATCGAACAATGAGCAGCCAGTTCAACATTAAACACGCCAAATTGTGCAAAGTTTAAGTGACTGTTATCAACCGGATCACACAGCAAAGAGACACAGTCGAAGTCAGGTTCTACAGAGAAGTTTGTGAACGTTTTTTCATGCGCCTGCTAACTTTTTTAAAAATGATCGAGAAAACTTTTGCGCAATGATCTCAATTCTTCGAATCTGAAGGAGTCGTGGCGATCGGAGCATTTTGAAGGAATTCAGAGCAATCCGCAGGCGACGCACGACTATTTTTTCTATCTCTGCAAGGTATTAAAAATTTCTTTTTGCCCACTTATTAAGTTCTTGCATGTGCCATCTGTTTGAATCAGTTTGCACTTCTAGCAAAGTGATACGATTAAACAATCTAATTCTGTGTGTGTGGTTGACCAAGTACGCGCATTGCAGAAGTAGCTCGTATCAGCAAACACAATCCTCATCGGTCAGATTGCAGGCAGGACTGTCAAGTGAAAAGTACACATCCTTGAATCAATTTTCCTTCGTGATAAATTCGTCAGATGGAAATATTGCTCACACAGCTCGACTCTTCACGATCCAAATTTTCTGACTGAATACTTTTGAAACGCAAGCGAACTATGATTCTTGCATTTCCGATCGAAGGCAATCAACGTTCACCTGAGAAGTGCATTTTAAAATGACCACAGTCATAAGAATAAGAAATCATCGATTCAGAAATTTGCCGAGAGGAATAGTCCAGCAGCCAGAACGACTTTCTTCAGGGAATGAGGCCGAAAATTAGACTTTCACAGAGCGATGTGCGCCCTATGCTTACCACGAAACTACGCGTCTGCCGAGTTCTAGTGAGTTAATCTTCTTGTCAGACGCGATCAAAGAAAACACATGCTAATCCAATTGGACGCACATTGAAGTTTTTGGTTAAAACGATTTTTCTACATGTTTTCTCTTATCAACTTAAAAGTATTAAGTCTAGAGTCACAATTTTTGAGATGAAAAGGCCTCAGGTCATTTCTTGCCATGTTCATGTGCATCTTTGTGTGAACACACTACAATCTTGACCAACTTTATCTATATTTAGACACATTCTCGCATACATCGCCTATTAGAAACATGATGACAACACATACACGTGGTAAGAAATGACCTGAAGACTTTCCATGCCAAAAAGTATGGCTCTAGACTTAGTACTTTTTGCTTAATCAGACAAAACATTAAACATTATATTTCAACCAAAAACTTCAATCTTCGTCACATTGGATTAACATGTGCTTTTCTTTGATTGTGTGTGGCAAGAAGAGGAACTAACTAGAACTCGGCAGACGTGCAGATTCGTAGTAGACTTCCGGTGCACATCATTCTGTGAAAGTCTCACTTCTGCCTCGTTCCTTTTTTTGATGGTCTAGCGTCACTGACTGCTCCCCTTTAAGGTGGCTTGGACGTTGCTGACATAGTCATACTTTAATCTCGAGCGTCGTGATCTTTTAGTACGAATGGTCTTCCTGACGATTTCCAATGACACATTCGAGGCTCGACCTTTGGACCAAAAAATAGCTAATACATGCAATTAACCACTGTGTTACGGATACCACGAAAATCCCTACAGAAACTCGCTCTGGCTGCCGGACTAGAAGCTTTACAGTGGAGCGGATATCAGCGAGTACAATGTACATGTACTTGTAACTTAACTGAGCTCATTCTATTCTGGCTTCCATGAGAAATTAAGATGTTTATCATTATGTCAAGTTCCGTCTGCTAGAGATGAAATGGCGTCAACAGCTATCTTTATTGCTTGTCATAGATAGGAGTCAAAGACCTCGAACCTATTGTGTCAAGTGACTGTTTGTGGAAAGTCATCGGAATTCGACTACATTGCATATAAGTTTGTGAGACTAGAACGGACAACAGCCAGGTGCTCGTTGATAGTAATCTCAGCTGCTGAGTTACGCGCCGATCTGCATGCAAGTCAATGTTGCTGGATCTCAAGAAGAATCAAGAAAGAAATACGAATAGCTGTCAATTTTCAACAGTATTTATATAGTAAGTTATTTGGTCAAAATCATTTTATATCAAAATAGAAAGAAATTGTTGTAACCTTTAATCTTTTAGAAGCACACTGACTTTTTGTTGTGTGCCGGTTCCTAAGCACTGTCAACCACTGGAAGCCGCCATCGCTTAGATGTCACTGTCATGACAGCGCGGGTGCACGAATTATGACATAGATTAAAGAAATTGCAGTAATATTGCAAAACATAGAAACTGACAACAATAAAACCTGTGGAATGGAAGTTGTGCATCATGCAATGCGGTGTAATGACACAAAAACCTAACGCGTTTTCACTTCGATAGAAAAAAGTTTATCTTTGAAGCTGAATAGAATAGAAATTGACTCAATGAGCGACCGCACCGAAACACTGTTAGGCTAACAAATCTCTAACAGCATCATTCGCCCATTGTCACTAGCAACTCACTATCTAACAATGCTTCTCTGCAGTCGCCCCAGGTCGCTCTGAACTGAGCGGGCATCAATGACCAATGAAGAGTTTAGAATTATACAGGTGACTGCTCTTAACTTAACACTCCCTCACATATGTACAGGGTGGATATCATACCTTGTCCGATTTCTATGATATGAATAATGAAATGTCTCAATCAAATTCAATGCTTATAGTTGCATACGATATCTATGCTTACACTTAAACTTAAAATTTCGTACGGTTCGCAATCATCCAATGATGCTTGTGGTTTCAAATTCTACCAAGTTTATTCAAAATTTCAAATCGCACGTACGAGTTTAATATATACGCCGCTCAATACAGGTGCTTCACTTTATGACGAAATGGAAAACGTCGAACGAAATGCTAGACTGGTTGCTTACTGTATAACTTACGGAAACAGCGGACAAGCAAATACCGTATTTCTTTGAATATGAGACGCCCTTGAATAAGGGACGCCCTCGAATAAGAGACGCATCCGTGAGAGGAAAAAATTTGATAAGAGACGCCCTTGAATAAGAGACGCATGTACAAAAAATAGACTGCTATAGACATATTACATGCAGGCTATTGTAATGTGGTAGCTACATCCGCCTGAGCGATTATTAGGCCTACTTATCTTAGTAAAATAAGTCAGTCTACTAGTAAATACCGGGTATCATGACCAATATTGTATAATATATAAGGCTTCTTGTTGTTGTACATGCAGTACATGCATGTTGTACATACGTACATGCAGGCCTACTTAAGGTTACTTCATCTACCATTTAAGGAGGCATTATACGGTAGCTTCCTTTGCATTTGGAGTCATGTACCGGTCGGTAACTTTTGCTGTAAATACTGCTTGATTATCGGTATTTTCGTTTCGGTAAATTCAGAAAAAGATATAGTGGCCAACATGTACTGCTATATGAATGTATTAGATGAGTCTACAAGATATGCTACTACAAACCATAAAACTCCTTTCATTTCCAGAATATCTGAATTATGATAAAGCGTATATATATATATGAAAGAAAAATTACTGGCGAAATTTGTCCATGACAGGCCTAAGTGAGGAATGCAAAGGTTACCTAAGAGAATAGTAGTAAAAAACTAAGACATCTTTTTCTAATGAAAGAATGAAAACTTAAACATTTGATAAATAAGAGACGCCCTTGAATAAGAGTCGCCCCTGAGTAAGAGACGCATCAATCAGGGATCTGAAAAAAATAAGAGACGCGTCTCTTATTCAAAGAAATACGGTAGACGTTATTTTGAGGAATATTGGAGAGGAAACACCTGAAGGAAGAGCAATCAGACGTTGGTCCGACAAGTTCCTCAATACCGGTTCGATCTTACCTCGATCCAGCTCAGGAAATCGTACTTCTCGCGTATTGAATGACAAGAAAAATTTCATCGTGAACGCCATTATGGTAAACCCTCGTGCATCACAACGAGTGATCGCAAAGGATGTCAGAGTTTCACTTAGGACAGTCGTGAAAACTATGAAGGAGAATGGATATAAACCATACAAGGTTCATCAGATGCGGCAAATTTTCGACCATGACGAAGAGACAAGACTTGTTTTTGTCAAACCATCCTTCGAAAGAACAGTGAAGAGAGTTCATGGTCTAACAAAATCATCTTCTCCGATGAGTGCACATTTAACATGTCCGGTCGAGTAAATCATCACAATGATTTCTACTACGCGGCAGACAATCCTCATGTTTATGACCAGGTGCCCATAAGACTAAAGGGCCTGACCGTATTCGTCGCGATATCATTTAATGGCATTCTAGCAGTGGACATCAGTGAAGAAACCATGACAAGTGATCGCTACTGTGACATTCTGACCGAGAAAGTGTTCCCTGTTCTTGTTCACCGGTCTCACCACACCACTGTGTTTCAACAAGATGGCGCTCCACTCCATTTTAGTACCCAGACAAGGACATTGCTTAACGATCAGTTGAACAACCGATGGATTGGAAGGGGTGTTCCAATTCTGTAACCCGCCAGATCTCCCGATCTCACCATCTGCGATTTTTTTCTATGGGGTAATGTCCAGAATAAAGTGCATTCATTCAGCTTCGAAAGCAATAAGCAGCTCAAACTGCAAATTGAATAGGAACACGAGGACATTCCTATATCTATGATTGGAAAATCATGTAGGATTTTCATTCATCGATGTAAACTTTGTGTGGGACAAAATGGAGGTCATTTTGAAAAATTATTGTAAGTATTATTTTAACATAATTTTTCTAATACCTATGATACATGTTAGTTTACTAAATACAAATGATATTAGCTGGAAAATTTGTCGTTTTTTGTCTGAAAATATATCGCACAAGGTATGGTATCCACCCTGTATACATAATTATTTATGTTTGTTATAAAGTCACGTAAGTTTTCAAGTGTCTCGCATTTTTAAATTTTCCACTATTTTCAACGATGCAATGCACCAAAAGATGCAGAATACCATGGGGTTTATAATTCGTGTCGTATACTGATTTCTTTTGGCGAATACCTTTTCTGTTGCAATTAGGAGTTTCTTGCACGTTATTGCTTAAATTCATAAGATACAATGCTATCTTTTTCGTGAAAGACAAAAGAAGATGCTTCATTTCTCCTATTCGAACGTCGAACCAATACAAATCAATGAGTAGGCTAATCGATCCGCTACCTATGACTAATGATAAAATAGCAGACATAGACATCTTTACGGAAGCCTTAATTAAACCTTACGCGCTCATTTAACTTGCAAATTCATCAAGTTTGAGATGCAGTTGACTGTCGAAACTCCTATTGCGATAGTTGAATTTCTTTACGAAAATAAGGGATCTGTCGCTCAAACTGTGAGAGCCTACATAACGATACATAAACTAAGGCAAGATCCTTTCTCTGCTTCAATCGCTGTGAGAATAATCGAGAAATTCAAGTCGACCGATTCGGTTCTGGATGCATCAAGATCAGGACGTCCTTCCATTTCGGATGATGTTATCGAGATGGTGAGTGAATTGCGAATAACGACGGCAGAAATGATTCGGTTTCTGGTTGTTTCTCCGCCCTTGACATCTCAAAAGTCATTGCAATTCCCTATTCCACTGTCAGAAAAAAGCTCCATACCAAACTGGCATGCAAACCATACCACATCAAGAAAGTTCAAGCACTGCAAGAGGGAGATTTCGAGAGACGGATGGACTTTGCGAGATGGCTGCTTGATCAGGACTCTTCTCTTCTTCGCTCAATACTGGGAACTGACGAGGCTCATTTTTATTTGACAGGACATTGTGTCCACGCGTACCGCAATTGTTATGAAACATTTCAAGAAATCAATGATGTGCCTACATGAGCTTTGTTGACTTATCATTGGTGATTCGCTTTATTTTATCACAGACTTTATGGTTTTGCGAACGATGTAAATCTGATTTCAAAATGATTCGAGCCTTGATGTGAATTTTACAAATCTATAAAAATGGTACATGAAAGCTATTTCTCCGACATAGGGAAGTGGCATAGGAGTTTATTAAGGTCACGCACCACTCGCATCACATAAGACCATTTTGTGATTTGTAATCTAATGGGTCATTATCTTCTATTGTGATACTTTGGCGAGGATATTCCTAGGTCTCGCCAATTACTACGGAATCTATGGAATTAAATGTGTTAACTGATAATTGTCAAGTCTACATTGTTCGTCGTATCAGATAGTTCTGAGAAAGCATGCATGCATATCATGAAAGTTGATATGTACAAATTGTTCATTCTACAGGGTGGGCCATATAAAACCGCCGATTATAATTGCTTATAACTTTTATGTCACTCTGCCAATTTCTATGAAATGTTTACACAAGTTACGTACAAACATGCAATTTACGTTTTTCTGACATGCTACAATTTTGTATGCATGTATGTCATTTTAACTGTAGCAGTCAAAGACATCTCCTTTATTAAATTTTGATGACCAAAATCTCTATTTTGAAACAGTGAAAAGTTTTTAAGGTTCGAATATCTGTGATAAAAGCTATCATTTCTGTGTCAAATTTGTTAAAAGTTTGACAATAGTTCTTCCCATATACATCTACAGTTTTCTAACTTTCCGCTGATGAGAAAGCATTATTAGAGAGCGTGGAAAGAAGACTGCATGCAGAGTCTAGCCTTCTGATTTGAATGGAACAACATCATTGCTATGTTAAATTGATCGAAAATTTTAAAATTGGTGTTTACTGTAGAAATCAACAGATTTCAAACTTTTAATCACAAGAAATCCTTCATTTCCATCAAAAGACCATGTCGTTCACAACAAGAGAGCGCGCAAAGTGTGCAGCGTGGTTTGATTCAATACAGAGCATTGTTTTGGTGCAGTGCAAGTTTCGTACCGAATTCTGCAAGGCACGACATGACTCGATTCCGTCAGGCGATTCCATCAGGTGGCATGCGGCGCTGATGAACACTGGAAATGTCTTGAATGCACCACATAGTCGAACCAGAACGCGGAGGAGTGATGATCGAATCAGTTCGGGAGCATTTTAGCGAGGATACCCACACTACGACTCGTAGAGCATCGCTGGCTCTAGGAATGAGTTGCACGAATGTCCGTCGGATCCTCGCATGCTTGAAGTGGCATCCGTACAAGGTGCATATGGTCCAGACTCTCTCAGAGGAGGACTTCGCTAGCCGACTTGACTTTGCAAATGAAGAACTTCGGCGTATTGCAGACGATCCATCGCGCCCTCGTTCGCCTGCATTTTCGGATGAGGCGCAAATACAAACTGACGGCCGTCATGTCGAGGCTCATATTTCGTGAAAAATCTTGTCTTCTTAGAGTTTCAATTGAGTTCAAACATAATGGACATGAATTGCATGTTTGTACGTAACTTGTGTGAAACTTTTATTGAAATTGATTGAGTATCAAAAAGGTTACAATGAACTATAATCGGCGGTTTTAAATGCCCCACCCTGTATATTTCCCGTATCATATTTTATCGATGCATATCGATAGATGACTGAGCAAAAGACCAATCCGCGCATGCAAACAATAGATGATCCTGACGTCTTCTGCTGACTCACGTACAACTCATGAACGAGTACGCCCTATTGCATTTTTCCTCATAATTTTCTTTCCTCATAGTTCATCGAATCACTCTTTAACATCGAGTGAATTCTGTTCACATTTTGAAAGACATTGATTTGAACTTACGCTTAACGTTATCTTCGTCTATCCGGCCATGCTGGAATTTCTTTTTGACGCTGGATGGGATAGTAGCTGCTGCGCTTTTACTTCGCCCAACAGCATGCATGGTTCGTCCAGTTGGCGGGGTTGATGGCACGGGTGAATCGCCATGTTCAGAGAGAGCTGGAGATTCTTGTCGATGAGGCGGCGTTTGTGGAGAATTCTCCCGCTGTTCTTCGCTATGGAAGAGAATAAATGACACGTCCATCAGAATTACAATTTGCAGTGGTAGAACTGCAGGTCAGCTGTACATCGGCGCAATGGGTCAAGCGGTTAATCACCGTAATTACAGTTGATTAAGTAATCGTGACGAAGTCATGTCTCACCGAACATTACCGGATGCTGCGAAACTTTCGCATGTATTTTGCATGTACATGTACATATACTAGAATTTGATTGCTTTTCACCTCAAAGACACCGTAAACTCTCTGAAGTTTTTCCATTATTGTAGATAAGTTTGATAATTTGACGTTTTGTCGATACCATTCATAAGATAACAAACTGATAAGCTGCGCAACATGCAATGGTTTCCGGATTTAGACCTCCAATAGAGAAGGCAGATTTTTATTAAAGAAAGAAATCGCGAAAATTTGTCAGAATTGTTGAACAGTTTTCGAGAAAGACTGAAGCTATTTAATAACTGATAGTAAAATCAAAAGCTGTGCTGCACAAAATTTCTTCATAATTTTTAGGAAGGAATTCACATTTCAAAACAAGCTGCTGACAATTTTAATTATTACATTCTTATTTTATTTGATGATCACAATGGGGCTTATGTTTTGTACAATTTCCATTGATTTTTTCTTTTGGCTTCCTTTGATCTTCATTTCCATTTATAAAGAACCAAACAGACAGAAAATAAAATTTTTGCTGAACAATCGAACAAATCATTAAATAGGCAATGAGGAATTGCTTAAATAGATAAGTTTTTCTTCACGGCCGTCGCTGAACATCAGGGCAATGACTTAAGCTGCTAGCAATTATATTAAATGCTCGTTTTCCTGGCGCCCAATTTTATACAACCTTTTTTTGCTTCGCAAATTTTAATTTCGCAATTTTATGGAAACATTAGAAAAATGCTTGAAACTATTTTGACCACACCGTGTAATGTCATCTAGCCAGTTTACAACATACAGTTGCGAGCACAGCATAGGAGGAATAATTCTCATTCATACTTTTAACCTCTTGAGACTCGATGACGTGCGGGCACTTACCCACATGAACAAGTGCATTGCTAGGGCAGTTCGAACAGTGCAGCATATTTGGCTTCGGAGTAGGGCTGGAACCGGCCAGGAATTTTATGACTCAACCCAACCGGTAACCGGCAAGACGAAGCTGTTTAAAAGGCTGTGATCGTCTTTTATCAATTTACACTGTCATTCAAACAAATGTGACATCGGTTTGTAATTTGAAGGTCCTTGGTCTCGTCCTTTTTGAAATTTGTGATGTCAATACGTTTCCAGTATTTTTCCTAAGGGCTATGCGCTACCTATTCTATTCATTGAATCTACTCATTTGAATATTTGGTTATCAATTAAAACTAAATGGGTTTTGAAATTATTTGTTTTTAAACATTGTTAATTAAAAAAAATAAGTAAATATAATAAAATAAATGAGCTATGGTATCTTTTCTAAATATTTTATTAAACGACGAGTGTTATCTCGCATGTGTTTCTTTAATGAGTGATATAGGTCTATTAAGACGTTAATCGTTCTAGAAGAAACAATGAATAACGGATTGTGGTGAACAGATTAATCATTTGAAATTGACCGTAAGCAACGGCTTTTCTCGTGTAATTTTATAGAAAAGTTGTTAGTGTTAATTTTGACTTCCGTGTCAGTGGATTATCACTTAATTAGCTAGGGTGTGGGTCAGTCTTAATGAGCTAACGCATTGTATTTTATCCTGCATTAGATAAGCTTATTTCTGTATGAAACGGATGCGCTTTCGTCTTCATATGAAAAATATCAATTCAAATAAATTAGTAGGGCAGGTGCCCTACAACTTTTGATTCTTCTAAGTTAACATAGATTCATCAGACATGAATTTTGACATGCGCAAGCATGTGAGTAGACAAACTCACGAAGCATTTCGTAGTGACTTGACAGTAAGACAGTCTTAGTGTCGATCTTAAAAATTTGCCACGGATCATCTGTCGCGGACATTTTAAATAAGTTTAGCATGCCATAGATAAATTGTGTATACAATACATTGCAATTCTTGTCTGATGGATCAATCTCAATGATTGCTGCCGATTGATTGTCCGATCGGGGCCGGTCGACCGATCGACTTACGCCGACACAACCCAACCGGTCGAACGGGCCGGTTGCAAACCTGCTTCGGGCTCAAGAGGCTAATATTTTCGCTAATCGCATAATTTTTCACTGTCATAGCTGAAAGTATAATGACCAAAAGTAAAAGTTCCATTTATATGCCTGTTATTTCATTGCAATTCTTATTTCGCAGAAGCTTGACAGCACTCTTTGACCATAATTGATTTATAGAGAATTTCTCAACTCATCACTGATTAATCCAATTATATTCGCTTTTCTTTATTTTTGCATTTATTTATGTTGAGTCAATAATCATTTTATTATACTATTTAATTTTTCAAATCTATTTTATTTGAATAACCTATTGTTCTTTGCCCTACACACACGCGCATGTTCACCATATTGAATTATTGTATAGTCTTAGGTTTGGGATCATTGTTGAATACCCATAATTTGATGATATGTGGGGGCTGGAAAGAATGTGATGAGAGTTTCTCGTCCAAAGACTTAATTCTTAAGTTTGATGATGAAAAAGAGTAAAATTCTTGATAACATATGAGACAAAGGGCAGAAAAATTCTACTCTCTACAAAATCTCAACAAAATATGCACTTTGGGTTCATCTAGTGACTTATTAACGAAGGGATTTCTGAAATTGATTTAATTACTCCAAAACATTTACTTAAAATTCCATTTCTTTATCAAACGTCAGAAAATGTTGATATTATGTGAGACACCGCTATTCAAATAAACATTCAGCGGATGTCAATATTCAAAGGATAGCAAAATCAAAGGTCATTAAGTGATATATTGTACAATGTACATGGTAGTGCAGGAAAATGAAATGTCGTGATGTTGCGTTAAGAATCTTACTCCTTAATTTTCACTTCTTCGGTCACGTAGGGGACTTCCATATCAGAATTCCCGCTACTACAGAAATATTGTAAACACTTTGATTTAAGAGGGCTTTGTTGAGGTCTGATTTTTCGGTACTCGCAGTATGGCTGTTTTGAAATTGAAATACTTTCCTAGGTTATCATTGAACCCAATAATGTCTCTGACATTAGACTGTAATTCATCCTTAATTCAAGGACTTTTTAAGCCATGTCTGATTAAGATAAGATAATGTTGGACACTTCGAGAACACAATAATTGAAGGGAATTTTCATCTGATAATTTTCATACATGCACTACGGCTGCAGCGCGTTTTCTTATAGTCTAATGTCATCCGCCATAAGTTGATGCAGCAGATGGTACCTGCATTACAGCGATAAGTAGACGGATCTAACTGTGGATGTATTGAAGTTTGTCTACGAAACTCTCGCCAGCCATTTTTCGTTAAAGGTCGAATCTTCATTTTTGAATAATTGTATGATATTATCCCGATTCATCCCATAATGAAAACAAATAAGAGTATATCGTAAATATATCACAATGTTAAAGAAATAATTTTGAGGTGAAAATGAAAATTGCAAACAGCACGCACTTACTTTGTCGATGTTTTGATTTAAAGAAATGTTGATATTACTGATGAAATTGATGAAAAGTTTGAGACAATTCATTTAATGCCTCCACCCAATGAATATCATGGCTATACTCGCTATTCTGCTTGCATTAATGGTCGCACTTGCAGTAATTTTTAATCGAGGTGAGGTTACTTTAACCAAAATCACTGCTCATGATTTCTGACAAGTAATTGATCTTGAAAATTTATAACTTTTTCCAATATACTAAGGCAACATTGTTTGTTGCACTTTTTCCAAATTCAATGAACAGTAGAATGGGCCAAAATGATCGGCAATGATACTTTCTAAGCTATAAATTAAAATGTCATGATAGATGGTGTTATGAACTTAACGCTCGGCTAGTTTGTAGCATTTAACTCAAAATCTCATTTGTCAATTATTGCTTGGATCGCAATTAAGATTTGTCACCAGTGTCATGCCTGCGAATGCGCGAATGCATGTATGTATGTGTCTCTGTGGATTTTCATCACATCAATAGTTTGTTGAAAGATGTGCTAGTGGCTAGCGTTCTTAACTACTCTCAACATTGCAATTTTCAGATATGCCTGTTAAAGTCAGCGTCAATTTTCTGGTCAAAATTACCATGCTCAATATTTTGACAAATTCATGCTTTGTTATCTTAAAGATTGGTTAAGTGACATCAAATTTATAATTAATACTGGAATTTTCAATGTGCAAAACACCTGACCACAACGTTCAATTTGGAATGACACAATCTATAGGGGTCGCCAAAAAAATTGGACTTCAAATGATTAATTCATCGAGATTAAATTTGTTACTTTCATCAAATGCTACGAAAATAATCAAGATTAATAGATACTTTTTTTAAAAAATAGACAACACAATATTTCAATGTTTAGACAAGTTTTTGATGTCGCTTCAATTTATTAAGTGCTATTTCACATTTCCAAAGATATCCGATCGATTTTTCGGGCTGTATATTCATTATTTGACATAGAGTGAGGTTTCCTTATTGGGTTAAAAAACTGAGCACCAGACGTTATATCATATGTGAAAGACAATTTCAGAGATTGCCGACGATCCTGAGAGAAATAATACCACGGCGCTCAAATGAGCCGATATGAAGACTCAAAAAGTCGTTCAGTATCATATTATGTAAAACTGATAGGTGCAAGAACTCCTTCTATCTTACGCTTCACGGTTTTCGTACCTGTCACTTTCAAATGCCTATTTATCCCTTTATATGTATTTTGTTTAGCTGTGGATGTTTACGGGCCTCGGAGTTCTACCAGGACTCAAGTATGCGCCTGAGAATATGGGCACTTTCGAGAAGTGCTACCTTAGGCAAGTCGGGTACGTGGTGCTGTCCAGAAATTTGTGCGAGGTATCCTTGTAACTGTGTTGTATGTGTACCAAGGGCGTCCACGACGATTGGTGCGACCTTTACTTTGATGTTCCACGGTTTCTGTATTTCCATCTTTAGATCTTGGTATTTTTCAATCTTCTCGCGTTCCTTTTTTATTTATGTTGCGATCATCTTGCATTGCTACATGGATTATAATTCCTTTTTCCTTCACTTTGTCGACGAGTAGTATGTCAGGTCTTCTTGCCGCCATTAGTCTATCAGCTCAAATCTCAAAGTCCCACAGTATTTTTATCACATAATTTTCCTCACTGATCTCAGCTCATGTCTCCATATTAGCTTGCGGACCTGAATGCCGTATTCTTCGCATATGCTTCTTAGTATTAGTTTTGCAACTTCATTGTGACGTCTAAGGTATTCAGTTGGAGCCAATGACGAGCACGAAGTCAAGAAGTGCGACATAGTTTCATCCGCTGAGTTGTACATTCTGCACTTAGGGTCGGATGATGATTTTATGAAGCAAGTCGTATGAGGCTTGCTGTTGAGGGCTTGCTCTTGTGCGCTGTTGTAAGTGCCCCAGTTTCGATCTTCAACTTCACTGCTTTCATCCATTCATAACATGGCGTTGCTGTTGTAACCTCTTTCATCTGTTTTTTGTACTGCCCATAAGAGCTTTATTGTCCCATCTTATGAGCCTGTCTTCGTTTGTCTTCTTCCTCCAATCCGCAGTGATCTCGGGCTTTGGCTTATAGAGACCTCCTCTCTTCACCACCGCCAGCAGTGGATCGTTGCTATTGTTAATGTAGTCTCTAAGGCTTCTGTCTTGTCCTTTCATAAGTTCAGTGATATCTTTCAAACCCCTTCCTCCCTCAGCCCGCGGATGGTGAAGGCGATCGAGATCCGCTCGCGGATGGAGACCACCGTACATATTCAATATCTCTCTTGTTTTCCTATTTAGTTCTTCTAGTTCTTGTTTGGTCCAGTTGATTATTCTTCCCGTGTAGCTGATGACCGGTATTACGTGCATGTTAATGGCCTGTATCTTATTCATGGCATTTAACGTTGACTGTAGCATCTATTTTAGTCTATTTTTGTATTTTGTCCCAGCCTTCCTCTTCGCTTTATCATCCATATTGGTCCGATGCTGTGGTATGTCGGGACACTTACATCCTTCTTCACTAACATCTGGTATGCATATTCCGTCAATATGACATAATTGCTTCGAGCTACGTTTCCTCGGTGGATGACAATGCGAGCACATTTATTAACTCCAAATTTCATTTTGAGGTTATTGGAGAATATCTTCACGCTATTTATCCGACAGTTTATATCGTTTTCTGTTCTATCGTAAAGTTTCAAGTCATCCATATATAGCAGGTGACTGATTCTCTGTCCGCCTTTTAGTGCGTATGTCTGTTTTGTTGTTTGTAATATTTCTCTCAGAGGATTCATAACCACACAATAGCAATGGGGACAACGAATTACCTTGAAAGATCCCTCTTCTGACTTTCACTTCGCCTATTGTATCCTTCATGTGTGTCAATGTCGTCTGTCAGCATCCCATTGATTTCTTTACTAGTTCTTGTATAGCTCCGTCAATCTTGTACATCTTCATACACTTAAGTATCCTCCATGTGTAGGGCATTGAGTCGAAAGCCTTGCGATAGTCAATCCACGCCATTGACAAGTTCGTGCTACATTTTTTGTTGTCGTTTGTTGCTATCTTGTCGATGGCAAGCTGGTCTTTCGTTCCTCTGCATTTTGAACGTGCTCCATTTCGCTCTGGATTAATTATCTTGTTTGCTGTTTTATGGCCGTTTATCTTATTGGCCAACACTCCGGATAAGAGTTCCAATATTGTTGGGAGACACGTAATAGGCCTGAAGCTGTCTGATGATGCGGATTTGTTCTTTTCTTGAATTTTCAGTGTGCGACCCTTGACTAACCATTCAGGAAGCGTGTGGGGTTGTCGTATCACTTGATTGAAACATCGCACGAGTCTTGGATGTAAGTTCGTCAATTTCTTGATCCAGAATGTCTGCAATTCCAATTGGACATGCTGGACAGTTTCTTCTTCATATCTTCCTCCGCAATCACTATATCATCTTCTTTAATCTTCTATTGTTTGGCCTTTTTGTTCGATCTTATGTAGCCACTGAGCATCTGCATTGTGTTGTGCATCTTTTCCCCATATGTCCGCCAGTAGTGTAGAAGTTCTTCTTTGTCTTCAATTTGAGATTCCTCGGGCATTTGTTCACCACTGAATTGTCTGTACACTTTGCGTCGATTTGTCAGGAATATTTTATTGATTCGATATTGTTCATTTCTATCCTCGTATCTCTTTAATCGGTGACTGACTGCTGTTAGACTTTGTTTAGCGTCTTCCATTACTTCTTGAATGCATTTTGATTGCACATGGTACTTCCGAAACATATATGGCGGAATTCATCCGTTATTGTCCCTAGCATCCTTTAGTCTACTCACTTCAGTTTGAAGTGTATTGATCGTATTTTGCAATCTGCGTTTCCATGGTGTCGTACTTCCTTGACTTTTATGTTCCTTTGATGTGCAAGCTTCGTCAATTAACTTGGCACATGCGTATATATTAAAGTATTCACTTCAGAAATGTTTATGCTTGGAACATAATATACTATCGCATTGACTGTCTCAATCAGCTGTCGCGCTGTTTCATCATTGGCTATCCTTCGAATAGTTGCTCTTTCAGTATTGTTTACATACGTTTCCATATACTGCAGAATCTTGTTCTTTTTTTCTTGCTACTTTTCCGTAAGAAATATTATCACTTTTGTCGAGAGGATGTTTGTCATGATTTGCGGGTATGCCCATGGTTGTGGTGAATATGAAATTGTGTTTCAATCTATTTATTATCGCAAAAGTAGAGGTTTATAATGGTACATTTTTTTACACTTGCTTTAATGCAAATTTGCTATATATACTTTGGCGTGTCCTCAAATGTCTACGACATTTCTTTATGAAGCAATATGGACTATTCATGGCCTATTCAACGGAGAATTTATATCACAGAAAAGATATCAGCAGGCTTGAAAGTCATTATAAAACAAAAGGCTTGAAAGTGCAACAAATTTCAAAAAAATTCAAATCTAGAGCTAAATTTCGTGTCATTATCTATGCTGCCTCGAAAGCGAGCTAAGTAGTCCACGAAAAATGACATTTCTATAGGCACATGGATCGCTGAATTAATAGTTCTAGAGCAGCGTGGTCTCATAGAAAATTCCCGATTCCAAGACAGATGAGACAGAGAAGTGATGAGAGAGACATCAAGCGTTCATGTTGAGCACAGTGATGCAACTACCAATCCAGTGCTGATGACGGAAATGACTCCATCTGATTTATCTCCAAATGAACCCTGATCGAAAAGCTCTTGAAACATTGCTTACGTGTGACATCCTTAGATACGAACGTTTTAAATCCTTCGTAAGCAACTGATGTTTGCACATTGTTTACAAGCAATATTTAAGTAAGATGTCCTCACAAGCGCAAAACTTCGCGATTCTTCTCATATGTGTGGTTGGTCAGCACATTGCAACAATCAAGAATTTGCTCAGCAAAAAACCTAGAAGACTTTTATCAGATATCTACTGATCGAGTTATTCAACTGCTCCAATACATGTAAATGTACATGCCTCTTGATTTTGCATTCATCAGCAATCTCGAAGCAAGATATCAAATTCACCACATGAATTGCAAAATTGCTTTGATCAATATGCTCAATGTATATGAGCTATTAAGAATCAAGACAGGTAAATACATGTACATGTAAATTAGATGTGGAAACGATAGATGTATTAAAAAAAATGCAGTGTGCATTACTGCATATGTACATGCACTACGATGCGATAGTAAACGTTTCTGTAAAATTCAATAATTCAAAACAATATCTCAATTATAACAGTATATGTAAGTTGCATTACAGCTATAAATATAAACTATTCATAGGCACTACAATATAGCAATTTTTGCATTAAGTCACTGGAACAATTTGCTCCAACTTCAAGCTTTTACGGTAAGTCTCATCCTTTGAAGCTTTGAACCTTTCATCCTACGCTCCAAATACTGACCCGTTATGAAGTTCTGAAAGCGTTTGCTTACAGTCTGGTTAATGCGTTCAATTACAAGGTTTTGCGATAAAATTCTGTAATTGTAGATGTATGTTTCGTTTGCTGGAATCTTTGCTTTACAGATCTTCTGAAGGGGGCAGGCTACAGTACATTCGAGACAGCGATCAGTCACCTCATTGAAATCGCGGATCCCCAAAGACTTACGCATTCCAAAATGACTGCTTGGAATGCGTAATCTTTGGCGATCCTTATATTATATGAGGTGACTGATCGACTTCTCGAATGTGACCTGCCCCCTTCAGAAAATTCGTAAAGCAATAATGCCAGCAAACGAAATTTACAATTACAGAATTTTATTGCAAAACCTCATAATTGACCGCAATTACCTGATTGTAAATGAACACTTTCAGAACTTCCTTACGTGTCAGTCTTGGGAACGGAGGATGAAAACTTACATAATAACTCGACGTTGAAGTTGAATTGATGTCTGAATTGCATGCAAATGGGTGACATACGGCATGTTAATAAGTTTTTCAGATATTTCTCTCTCACGATGAATTGACATAAGTATATTTGAAGATGGACAGATTGATGCAGAGAGACATAAGTATTTCCTTTAAAGATTATCAAAACATTTTGCAGACCAAATATCATGCAATCCGTGTTTACATATACGTTTAAAAGCTGTCATCTACAGGGTTGGGCAAATTCCAACCAGCCGATCAGATACGATATACCAAATCCACAAATCATCTCATCATCTATTTCTCATTGCAATCAGATTTGTCAAATATTAGAGATTTTTAAATGAGAAGGACAGCTGTTAGATATATGACCGCAGTAATTGGCTGATTGCCGGTCCAGTCTGGGTCCATAATTTTATTTTCATATACATTTTGTATGATTGAGAGCACCGACTGACCAGTAGCGATGTAATAATTGTATTGAAAGACGATCGAAGGGAGGTTTCAACTGTAATTGGAACTTATCAGACTTGTTGGTGGGACGGAATTCTCCATCCTATTCCCACTGAAAATATTGGAATTCCCATGGGATTCACATCCAGTCCCCTAAAGCGAATATCATTCCAACCAGTTCAAGTTTTTTCATACTACATTTTCATAAATATATAGATCTTGATCTCTAAAATCCGTGAAAGTGGGAAGTTCGAGTGGATAAACGGTTGTCAGATGAATTATCCCTATCTGACCAACAGCCTGATCTAGTGTTGATCGACGCGATAGGGACGAGAATGATTATAGGCGAGCTAACTGTTCCCCAGGAAGATAACGTTGAGGATGCCCATTGAAGGAAAGCTTGCCGAAGGGATTCAGAAGCAAGGGTGGAAATGTGAGATCATCTCCTTTGAAGTGAGATGCCTCGGTTTCGTTGCTCCATCAGTGAGGAAATCTCTTGTTAAAGCCGTTGTTAAGGGTGTAAATAAAATTGTTGCTGTTTCATATAACTTCCAACCATTTTTAGTTTTTTCTTACTATATCTTCATAAATGTCGTCTTTATGTCTTCATAATTTCATTTTCATGATTGCAATTTGTTTCAAGTCTGCTGCTGTATTCAGAGGTGGCTGCTGTTACTTGTTAGACTGCAATTCGAAATTCAACTATCATTTTTCATTTTCTTAACTTGTTAGCACAATTCTCCAAATGTTGACGCTAAAATGATCGTCTGTCTCTACTGCATCCCTCCACTCAATGCTCGGTGTAGGCTGCTTCTCCACTGCAGTTAGTTGCCCATTTTATGATCACCAGGCCCATTGATTAATAATTCAGCAGCCAGAACGAGTTTCTGCAGGGAAAGAGGCCGAAAAAGAGACATTCTCAGAATGATGCACACCCTATGCCTACTACGAATCGGTGCGTCTGCCGAGTTCTAGTTAGTTCCTATTTTTGTCAGACAGGATCAAAGAAAAGCACAAGTTAATCTAATGCGACGCAGATTGCAGTTTTTGTCAAAAGTGAATTTTTCAATGTTTTCTCTTTACATCTGAAAAGCATTAAGTCTAGATCTATAATTTTTGACACGGAATGTCTTCACGCAATTTCATGTTCATGAACATTTATCTATGAAGCAAAACATCTTCAGATTCGGCAAGCCTCCCACTATCGGCAAACATCAGCATGTTAGCCCACTTTATCCACATTGAACCATATTCCCGCATACATCGCCGATCAGAAGCACAGAAGCATGATAGGAAATTAACTGAAGACATTCCATGTCAAAAATTATGACTCTTGACTCAATACTTTTCAGCTGATAAGAGAAAACATAGAAAATTTCCTTTTTGCCAAAAACTGCAATATTCGTCCCATTGGATTAGTAACATGTAGTTTTCTTTGATCCTGTCTGATAAGAAGAGGAACTAACTAGAACTCGACAGACGCGCAGATTCGTAGTAGGCATAGGGTGGACATCACTCTGAGAATGTCTCTTTTTCGGCCTCTCTCCCTGCAGAAACTGGTTCTGCCTGCCGGACTCCTACCCCACCCATATTTAGGTATGATAATCTAATGAATCTAATAGGCTGAAATTCCACTAATATTGTAAGAATGTAGACGCTTTCTGTCTATCATTGCATCTCATTACTATCATCTTAAAATTTTAGCTGAAACTGTTTTCTCAATATTGAAAGGAAAATAACGTTGTGCATTATTTTCCAATTCCAGAAAGCTGATCGAATTCGTCCACCTGACTGTCAATGTCGCCCAAGTGAATACTCAGAAATTGAATTTGATGCCGAATATTTTCCCATGACTCTTCCATGTGAAAATGAATCTGACTGCACTGTACCATTCCCATTCTATGTCCCATGGGATTTCTATTCCAACCAACACGCCTGGAATTAACCTATCCTTTTAACGACAACTGGCACTGATATAATTACTTCAATATTTCCTGCTGATCTGTGTCAGGGTATTCGACTATCCAATGAATGTATTCAACCGACCTGGAAGACCACTATATACGGCATGTATCATAGAATGCAAATTGAATTCACTAAATCACAGTCGATTACGCGTTGCGAAGTGGTAGTTTACTAGGATTCAGTCATGGTGAAATTCTATATATTTTGATACAAGTGACAATAGTATAATTTTGATTTTCTAGGTTAGTCAAAAAATGGGAAAATCAGAAGCTTTTCATTTTAAACCAAAAACTTATTCGCTTAATCAAATGTCGTTTGCATAGTTGAATTGGTGCATGGGCGTGGAGTGAAAAGCTAAAGTATAAAGCAACGAACAAAAGTGATTTTTCATCAGGTTAATTGCGTCTTAAATATCAACTCACTTTAAAGGCAATTTTCCAATAAAGTATCACAAGTACTGTACACTTCTTATGAGAAAATTTTAAAATCGAAATTAGCTTCTGAAATGTATATAAGCACACTCTAAGAATGGAAAGTCAAAGTAAACTATTTAATGTTCCAATAATTTGGATCGATTATCGATTTTAGTTAAGCTTCTTTTTAAATCACCTCCATCTTATAATAAGTCGGATATTATTAGTATCAAAGAATTATGATACTCCTAATTTCAATCTGTTTGCTAATTTATGATCATATTCAAATTAAGAAACTCGAGCTTACCTATTCTTTCGCCGTAATGTGCCGGAGCGCTTCTTTCCTGTGGTGGTTGGTTCGTTCTCCGCCGACTCGTTGCTTCGAGTAGAATCGTCGCTGCTGACTCGTAGATGCTGATAACGAGACAGGTTGCCGGGAGTGACCGGTCCTGTTGGTCCACTAGGAGATGCTGATCGTCCTGAAACCGCGCGGTCTTGACAGGATCCATCCTGCATGCGTAGAGTAGTTTTGGCCTTGGAGAATCGCTGTTTAATTGTACTGAGCGATGGCTCAAGACGTGCACGGTGAGCTGCAGCAGGCAGTGGTGACTGACTACCAGAGACCACCTCTGGTTGTATAGCACCAGGAGATTCGGGACATGGGCCTGCGGTGAAAGCAGGCGCTCCACTGCTACTCTCTGCAGAGTCAGAGGGACCTCGTGAGGAAGTGGACATGACGATATCAGAAGACGACATACCTCCACTCATCTCCATTGCTGGAGCACTTTGACTAGACACATGTTTGAGAACACCTGCCAAGCCTCCTTCTTCGACACCACCCTGAGAAGGGTCACTTTTTGATTTAGAGGACGTTCGACTATTTTTGCGCGACATTTTCTCACTGTCTGGAGACTCAAACACATGATCAGCACCTGGACTTGATACCGGTAGATCTTGCATGCTATTGTCAGACTCATTTGGATCAAGGCCAGGCGTTTGTAGCTGTCCTGGTGCATCAGAAGTACTCATAGATTTTAAAGTGTCAAACACAGACGGCAATGTAGACGAAAGCTCGACTGACGAACCACTGACACTGCTAGATGATTTCAGAGTTTTGAAGTCATGATCTCTGTCACCACTTGTTTCTTTCGATATGATTGTTTCCGAGACAATCGGCTGAGTCATGTAGCGTCCTGTTCCATCAACAGTAGAACGGTATTCAGTTCGTCGAGTAATTCGCGTCGTCCTTGTAACCTTTGACATCTTCGCGATCTTGTTGAACTCATTTGCGATGGACGGTCCTTGACCTTTCCCGGAGACTGGTTTATGAAATACCTTAACTGTGTAGAATTCTCCATCTCGGCCTTCTTGAGGCATTTTAGATGGAGATTCCTCACGAGAAGAACTTTTTGCATAATCAGATCCTCGTTGTGTTGAATCTGCTGTAATCGCAGCTCCGCCCTCTGATGGAGCTTCAAGTGAAGTGCTCGATCCTACAGAAGTGATCATTTGAGAAGATGGAATGAGGGCATTTGAATTGTTTGAATCTTCGTTCGGACTGACTCCTCGATCTTTAGCACATTGACTCTCCATCACAATACAAGTATTTCTATTGTTTTCAGAAGAAAAGTCTTGTTGATCTATTGACTGTTGACTATCTTTGATACTATTTGAGGCTCGTAGTAGAATACCATCAGATTCCGTGCGCATATAAGTTTGAGGCATTGAAATCCTTCCTCCCTCAGATACTTTGCGTTCAGGAATGCCCTCGATGTCGAGAGTTGATTCTTGATCGGAAGTGACTGACTGGGAGCGAATCACTGGCTCTGACTCTGTTCGTACCCGGTCAGCAACTGGACTTTGAGAGGACTCAACACTCTGCTCCTCCTGTGCAAGTTCTGACGGTATATCAGTGTTTATTTCTCCCGAATTTGTCTCTTCTGTCTCTTGGCTCAGCTTTTCGTCGACAACTTGTGGTGTTTCAGATTCCATATGGCTGTCAGCTGTTTCTCTTTCTTCGTCTTCTTCGATCAAAGGCTCTTCGGAAGGTTGCCGCTTTATTCGGATAACACGTTCGGCAGATGGTGCCTCGACGTTGGTAGCGTTGGGAATACTGTCAGTAGTTGTGGTCGGTGAATTATTATCTCCTGGGGAACTGCAGGTCACAGTTGTAGATGAGCTTGTTGTCGTTTCTGTTGTCACGACGGGCTTTTCGGCCGACACTTCCTCGTAGTCACCGGCGATGAGGCACTGTTGTAGAGTTGAAGAGTCCATACTCTTGGACTTGATGAGTCTGCGGCGTAGAACAGAGACACGAGTTTCGGTGCGATGTACAGTCTTCGCAGTAATGACGTTTTTCACTCGTCCAATATTTCGGTCAGAAAACGCATTCGTTGAGGCAACAACTTCAGTTGTTGGCCTTCTTTCAATGGCACTGTCTTGTGATTGTACAGTGGAAGATAAGACAGAATTACGCTCTTTAGGGTCCGCGATATCAACGAGCGCTCCTGCTGCTTCTTCTTCCGGTACTGTAGGGGTCGGTGTAACTGCTGCTACTGCTTCTACTGCCTCCGACGCTGCTGTTATCGCTTCTTCTGCACCGGAAGCGGACATACATGGAGATGCGAAGGTGTGTGGGATATCTACGATCGCGCGTGCATCGCCACTTCCATCGGCTTCTTCAGCTGCTGCTTCTGTGGACGTGCTAGTCTCCTTTTCTTCCATTCCCTCTTCCTCCCTCGCATCATCCTCTTCCAGCTCTCTCCCTGGCGCTGACACGCTCACAAATCCGAGATCTTCGCCTATCGGGACATCGACAGTTCCAATTTTCCTCTTCGTTTTCGAAGACGGTAATTGCGCTTGGTCAGTGTCGGCGCCTGAAGATTCAGAGAGTTGCGTCTCCGGACTGGTCATCTGCCGTGACCCAGGATGAGGTGAGTCCGGCACACAAATGACCAGTCTAGCACAAGGAGAGTCAGATTCGGACTCCTGCGGCGAGCGCGGATGTAGTTGAGCTTCCCGGCGTGCGGATTTGACGAGTTGAGTAATGTCCTCCGATTGAGACCGAGTCTGACAAGCAGGAGCACGCTTTCCCTTGTTTGGTGGCGATGGAGGCTTCTCTGATTTCGGAGAATGTTGCTTTCGTTGTGTGAGAAGAGCTGCTTCGACGTCTAATGGATTGACAGTTCGATGCGATGGTGAGAGAGGAGAGGAAATAACTGGAGACAGACCTGTCGTGCGCATTTGCATATGGACCTTGTGGCGCGTTGGAGAACGCGAATCGTGGGCGTTCCCACCTCGTTTCTCCATCTCCTACACAGCCGATCAATGAGATGGTCAGTGGGCGACAGCGTCCCTGTGGGGCGAGAGAAAACAACTTGGTGGTTGGTGGATGTGTGTGTTCGGCTGCAAAAGTTTGCTTCATATGAGTGCAATACACATGTCTCTCTTAAAATTCCATTACTTGACTGAGAGATGTCTGTTGTATGATTCTCAATCGTTCCGACAAAAGAGGGATAGTAAACACAAGGGCTTAAAAGGGAATCTAACAAGTTGATGGTCTAAACAGACAGGCATGCATGTATATTTGATCGAATGATGACTATTCTGAAAATTGACCACGTGTTTTCATCATCTACTGACGCAAATGGTGAGCTTTTTTCTTCTCCTGAAGATAATCGCATGTGTTCATATACTTCTTATCTGCGAAGAAGCTGCGGGTAAAATTTGAAAGCGTTAGATTGAAAAACAAGAGCTAATATTGCGAAGTTTCCTGCCGTCAGACTAATGTGACTTTAGTTCTAGTCAAACCGGCAATGTATGAATCAGCAGGCAGAGACAGATACACCGATATATTGATTATGACAGATGAAGCATAACTTCTTCATAATTTCATTAGATTTCTTACTACTTGAATGATTCATTCTTCAGCATTCAGACAATTTTAAAAAACCGTGTTATGACATGCTAATTTCTGTCGAGTTTTTATACTGCAACTAAACTTATAGACAAATTACTTTATAGACATATATGCCATGCAATGCGATTGATTACAGCAATGAAATTTATTCAGGAGTCGAAAAAAGTTCATCTTCATGCAGTGATATCTTTCGGGTCTCTAAAATGACACTTATCTTGCAGTGCATTTTGGGATATAGATCCCCGGGAAGGTCCTACCGGCAGAATTTAGATCCTGCAAAGCCTTATTGCTTATAATTTGTCGTAAAGAGGGCTCTGGCCGTCCACGCAGAACATCCAAACGTAGAGACCGCCTAATTTTGAGATTTGTTAAAATTGATCCAAGTCTCTCGTTAACTGAGATGGCTGCACTAGACTTGTCTATTTCTAAGTCCACTATTCGTAGAAGACTTATTGAGTCGAATTTCAAGAGCTGTAAGAGGCCCTCTCACATCGAATTATCAGATCAGCATACAAAAAGACGTCTCAGACGGCAAAGAGTCATTGTCACTGACGAAATCCATCGACTTGGTTATTTATGAATGATAATGCTACGTGTCACAGGAGTAGTAGAGTCAACTTATGCAAGTCTCAATTAGGGCTTAGGACATTATCTTGGCCCGCTCGTTCTCCTGATCTGAATCCCATAGAAAATGTATGGAGTGTTCTAAAACGTAACGTTCGTCGTTCACTGATACCTACAGATGGCGTATCACAACTTACGTCACTGTTAAAAAGAGAGTGGAGAAAGTTAGATCAGTCAAAAATCAACGATATCATCGAATCAATGCCTAGACGAATTGGTAATGTCATTGACAATAAGTGTAGGGCCACAAAATATTAGCTTCTTAAGAACCGTTACTGTATCATAGCTTATCAGATTATATAAGGACATTTAAATATATTAGGGACATGAAATAACATGAAAAATGCTTTCTGTATCATACTTGTTTTATTTAGTCAAATTTTAGGATGATCCACTTTTTATGAAACGGACTGTAGTATAAGGGCACGGAGTGGAGCACAACGAAAAGAGCAACAACAACCTGAATTGCGCTTAAAATATCGACTCGATTTTAAACACAACTTTTCCAAAGAAGAATACATTATGAGACATTACATGTAATTACACTTCTAATTAAAAATTTAGGGATTGACATTATTTTTCTGAAATATACACTTCCAAAAAACCAGAAAAAATCAAGGTGAACTATTTGTGGGCCTACTTTTTCAAAAGCATCACCACTCAGGTTTTCATCAATCGCAATAGAACAAATCGCTGCGAAAGTGCATGTATGCATAGTATTATGTCATTCATTTTCATAAGACGAGTTCTGTTTTTACTGAAAATGTGGAATTTATCCAATCGATCACAATTTGTTTTCAGAAATAGCAGATTCATTTGAAGTCTGACAACTTGCAAATTATATACAATAATAAATCAATACATTTATTCATTAGTGCACCTAATAAATCACTCTTTCGACCGGCAAATTATTAAATAAATTAAAACTTCGGATATCATTCCCTCATGGATGCCGCGAAAGTAAATTCGAATTCTTCAGTTCGTGCATCGTGCGTCGGGGCACATGACAACAACGACAGCCGCTCTCATTAAAGACAGGGAAACGTTTTGGCAAATTCATATCATCACTTTACAATAGTGAGGGAGCTGCTGACGCTTTCCTCCTAAAGTTGTGCTCAAGCCTCTCATTATTTTCAACTTATAGATTGTCATCCAACATCAGCAAAACGACGGTTCTTAAGTTACACTTCCAGTCTTCTTGTCAGTTACGGAACATCAAACATCGCAAAATCTCATCTGTTTATGTATTCCCAAATGCTTACGAGTTTGGTGCACTCATTAAGGTAATAATTTCTATCAAATTCATTCATCTGGCAAGCACTCAAAAAAAACTGCAAACTAAACTTTCATTAACTTTAAAAGAAATTCAGTCAAGCCAACCAGAAACATCGCATTTCTATGAACTGCTACAGAAATCTGCCTTAAAATAACAATCATAGCACGAAAATGACAAATCTTGTTTTGAGTGATTATATTAATGTTAGATTATTACGTTATTAAGTGCACCAAAATACGAAGTACATGGACCTACGTAAACAAAATGAGCGATGTTTGACGCTCTGCAACTTACAAGACGACTGGAATCTACAAATTGAAAATAATAAGAAGCTCGTGCGCGACACATTAGGAAGAAATGATCAGTAGTTCTCGGATTATTTCAGTTTTCTTGTTTTTCAACAATGTCATGTGCTAATACGGAAATAAATGTTTCTGTTTCGCTGCTGCAGTCTCCGTAAGCTGAAAAATAAAGGTTGTAAATGAGAAATTCTTTATATCGAGAGCGCGCTGCCTACAAGCACGCTTCTTTTGACATTCGCTTGACATGGATGCACAGCGAAGGCTTTGGCGTTTATTGTTCGGAGTAAAAGGATTTTTCCTTAGTGACTCCAAAACGCCATTTACTCAAATCTAGTCGGACTATATCTTGCCGATTGCTTGTCGACTAAAGACGCTCTCTAATTATATTCATCAAGTGTTGCTCTTCTTCAGCGTCTTTGAAAACATCTTCCGCTTGTTGAGAAAAATATTTCTTATCTCATTATGACGCAAATCTACCATTCAGACCATCTACCATCCTCCATTGAATGATCAACTGTAAATTGCTTTCATCAGGCACAATTAGTTGGTAGGTATTTCAGAAGCCATCTGTAACGCATTCGTTACTTACTTGAGTTGCTTGAGTGATCTGTATTTCATCAAGTGGAGCGCCAATGATGTAGACCGTCACCATTTCTTCTCTAAACATCGCGGTCCATCGCAATCCTCATCCGGGTTCTTTCATGTTGCCCTCGGAGGAGATCATCCCACCTTTTAAGAGGTCTTCCTCTTTTCCGTGGATAGTTGTAGGGACACCAACAAGTTGTCCGTAACCTGCATCGGTTGTCTGTCATTCCAGCTTCGTGCCCTGGCCAGCGATGAAGTACATGTAACAATAGAAGGACCAGCTGTCATCAAAGCTTTAACTTTGCCGCCCAACGCATTAGTACATCATCAAAATAGTCTCTTTTGTCAATTAAAATCATTCATCCATTAATGGCAAGCACGATAACCAACTTGATGCTCCTTTAACTTTCGATAATTCGTTGAACTTAGTTGCCCTTTGTTCATGCAGTCTCATAGGTCTTTCAGTATGTTTTCATGCATTTCATTATTCCCTCTGAAAAATTCTTGATGAATCTTTCTTCGACCGAAGATCTTCAAATGTCAGACTTTGATCTTGTTCCTAAATATTTCTTGTGAGAAGTGAGGAAGCACTCTTGGAAATTTCGAACACATGATTTCGAACATAGTTTCTACTATGTCCGAAATATTGAAATACTTAATCCACCAGGCTTCAGAGGGAGATTAGTAACTTCGTTCTTCTTGATTGATGAACATTAGTTATTGATGGCCTGTTAGAATGATCTATCATGCTAAATGCTCAAATAACGATGTAAATCTCATGAAGTCATACATAGTAGATTGACAACAAAGGTCTGTCGCAGTACATTGAATATCTCAAGAGAATGACAACTACAGTCCGTTTCATAAAAAGTGGATCATCCTAAAATTTGACTAAATAAAACATAAGTATGATGCAGAAAGCATTTTTCATGTTATTTCATGTCCCTAATATATTTAAATGTCCTTATATAATCTGATAAGCTATGATACAGTAACGGTTCTTAAGAAGCTAATATTTTGTGGCCCTACACTTATTGTCAATGACATTACCAATTCGTCTAGGCATTGATTCGATGATATCGTTGATTTTTGACTGATCTAACTTTCTCCACTCTCTTTTTAACAGTGACGTAAGTTGTGATACGCCATCTGTAGGTATCAGTGAACGACGAACGTTACGTTTTAGAATACTCCATACATTTTCTATGGGATTCAGATCAGGAGAACGAGCTGGCCAAGATAATGTCCTAAGCCCTAATTGAGACTTGCATAAGTTGACTCTACTACTCCTGTGACACGTAGCATTATCATCCATAAATAACCAAGTCGATGGATCACCAAGTTGATCTGTCATTTGGCCAATGTACATTCGTAAAACATTCACATAGCGTTCAGAATTCATGGTTCCTTGCTGTATGTGAAGTTCAGAGCGGCCATTGGTCCAAATGCCAGCATGCCAGCCCAAATCAGTAGAGTCGCACCACCTTGTACCCGGGGACGATGTAAATGTCTCGGAATTTCCTGATCAGATTTTATCCATAATCTCAATCGACCATCACTATCCCTCAGACGGACTGATGCCTCATCAGACCAGACAACCCGATCCCATTGATTTCGCCAGTGACAATTACTCATTGCCCATCTGAGACGTCTTTTTGTATGCTGATCTGATAATTCGATGTGAGAGGGCCTCTTACAGCTCTTGAAATTCGACTCAATAAGTCATCTACGAATAGTGGACTCAGAAATAGACGAGTCTAGTGCAGCCATCTCAGTTAACGAGAGACTTGGATAAACTTTAACAAATCTCAAAATTAGGCGGTCTCTACGTTTGGATGTTTTGCGTGGACGGCCAGAGCCCTCTTTACGACAGTGTCGAAAATCATCATTATGCCATCGATGCACATTTGTGTAAGGAACATTTAGTCGCTTGCTTGTAGCTCGCAAAGAAACCCTAGTTCTAGCAAGGCTGACCCTTTGCCTTTTGTGAATGCGATCTCGTTATTGTTCATTTGTGCTTTGTATTGTTTTCAACCGGTAAGAGATAGATTTCTAGCTGAAAGCGATCAGGAGTGCTGCCAACACCACCGCAACGAAGTCAGGAAGCTATGGAACATGAAGTCCAGTTAATCACATGCAGCAGTTACATTATTGTTGATGAATAATGGTGGAACTGGCTCTGATTGACCGATTTTCTTTATTTTTGTTTTGCTTGATAGCTTTTGACTTGTAGAACAACATATTACATAACAAAGGAAACAAATGTAATTTTATAAGAGTGAGGTATGATTTTGTGTAACATTGCTAAATGAAGATCAAATTATCTACTACTTTTTTATCAATAACAGGAAAACAGCTCAATATTCATGCTTGAAATTTCCAACAATGATATTAGTAAGCACAACTGACATATCTTCCAAATTTCAGAGAAATTCGTTCAAGTTTGGCGGAGTTAGACAAAGTTGAAGTTAAGGCGATGTTTAAGGGTGATCCATTTTTTATGAAACAATCTGTATTAAGTTGTCAATCAACGTTGTTGTCAAACTACTGTGTGACGCAGTCGAATGACATGCTGATATTCTGTCTCGCTACAACATGAATGCTGGTAGTATTCTGTCAATAATAATAGGACAATAAGCTGCCGATATCACTTGGAGATGACTTCTGCCTTCACTGGCATGCATTTTGAACCGTCAGCGTGGCCTAGTGAAGAAGGTGCGAGCTCGTCTCCACCGCGTATTTTGGTTCGATTCCTAGGTCAGGCGAGTGCTGTCGGTGAATCAAGGGTGTTGGTGTCTTTTATTGACTTAATAGTTGTCATTCTCTTTAGATATTCATGCGTGTGCATAGTAGTGTACACTTTCTTTGTGTGCTATTTTTATTTCGTTTGCGTGTGCCATATTCGTTTTGCATTTTGAGCTTGTTTTCATATATTTTACTTTTATTTTTTACCCTTATCTTGTTACCATAGATGGCTTCTAAGATTCAAGCACTTAATTTGTTGGATGTTGTAATAGATTTTCAAATATGGAGCTGAGGATGCGGGATGAGAAATTCACGTGTTGCAGCTTTCATGACAGCTGGTCCTTCTATTGTTATCACGTACATGTGCTGTATCGAACTCAGGGCATTGAAGAGAGAGGCGCAGTAGGTGTAGTTCCAGCTGCTGTTTCCGCTACATCCCTGATCATCATGCTGTCATAAATGTGAATTGTCAATCACAAGATTCATGATAGAGCGGTGATCAGCTCCAACTCAACCAGCACCAATCATTGTTGATAATGAAATAGTTCATACACGTACCAACTCTCTGAATAGAATATCTCAATACTAAAAACAATCCTTTGAAAAATGTGACGATTGAAGAACCAGCTGTATTGAAAGCATAAATATTTCAAATACCATTTTTAACACTGAAATTCTTCTTCTTTATCGCTTGTCCCACTTGTTAGCGGGGTCTCTGCGCTGATTCCCTGTGCTCCTCCACTTCGCTCGGTCATAGGCGTGGACGGGATGGGCACCAGCAAGATGATAAATGATTCAGAAAGAGTGGTAAAATATTCTGAGAAATTGACAGAATTTTTTGGCATTCTACTATACATGTATATACTAATATTATTGTTGACTTTTTAAAATGTGATTGGGCCTATTGTTGGCATAATTTGTTTGGCTTCTGTTTTCTTGCAGTTGCAGTGATTTCCCCCTACAACGGCCACTGAAGGGAGCAAGGAAAATTGGTCGTTGTTTCGTTGTTGGGGGTGTCGCTTTAGGAGGATGTTTTTTTCTTCAAATATGTAGCCTGTATTGTTTGTGATTGATAACCAACATCAGTTTTGAGCACAGTGATTTGAAAAATGTAATTTCCGTTTGCAGGTCAGTGTTTTTTAGAAAGCGACGCACATTAATTCAAAAATTCAACGGTTAATCAGCATTTTCTGCTTCTTTATCTCAATTTTCATCAATGATTGCGGCAATTTTGATAAAGCTATTGGTCTACATGTGGTCGCTGGAGAGGGACAAAAATTCAAAATATCTCGTCTGAACACGGTCGTTGTAAGGGGTTGTCGTTAACGAGGGGACCACTGTATTTGATTATGATGAAATTTGTTGTGTGCTTTTAAAATACGATTATGCAACCCAATGCAACACTTTTTTGTGCATATATGTGTCACAAAACATGTTCTGTTTTGCAAGCAATAATCTTATTATCTTACTTTGATTCGAAAGAATTCACTTCAACCATTTCTTCAAGATGAAGAGTAGTGGAAGAGTGGATATAAGAATAAACTTAGGATTAATAATTCCTCAGTCCGTGTAATTTCACGTAAGGAAGAACGACATAAAGTTTATCTTTACTTTTCCTGTTGTAGCAAAACATCAGTCAACATTTGATTGATTCCCTATTTGAAAGGGCGTCCTTGTGAAGGAGATAGCGATGAAACTTCAGGAACGGTTCTGTCAAGATGCTTCAGCAATATATTCAAATCTAGATTGCTGTTTGATTCTACTTATATCTCTAAAAGGCAATACGGAAACTGCAATTTCTTGAACGAAATGGAAATATTCAAATTGAAGTACTATTTAATGAAGTTACGAAAATGCATTTACTTTTACACATCATCATTTGAGTTGAGAGCGGGCTGGGCCTTGGGCGGGGCGGAGTGGGGTGGGTCGAACCCGGGCCGAGATATACATCAAGTCTGAAATTAATGCTCATGAAATAGTTCTGTTAATGGATTGAATTCGCTGCATCAGTTCAAGTGACGATTTATTAACATGATTTTCAAGCAATAGGAGGAAATAAATATCGACACATCAATGAGGAAGTCACAAAGAAAGTTCTGAATAAGATGAAGAGGAGAAAGAATAAAGCCTCATGAATTTGTCAATTATCTCATAGTGCGTCAAATCACCTGACTTCGCCCACGCACACCTAAATTAGCTCAATATCTGAAACTTGAAGCAAAGATAATATTAACATCCAACAGAACTTGCAGAAGATAATCATGTGTCCAATTTTTCTTGCGTTTCACCTCCCTATTCTACAGCAAAATCAATTAAACTATAGAAGACAAGCAATCATTTAATCAATAATCATTCACGTTTTTACTATTCAGAAAGCGCAATTGATGGTCAAGTGTAAGAGATTATCAATTTTTCCGATCCGGGCCTGAAACTTTTGAGTCAATGCGGGTCCGATTCCAGCTCTAATCATCATAATCTATGATAAGATAATGACATCCGAAATCTTTTGTAGCTACTTTTAAACTATCTTTATGTATGTCCTTCAAAATAGTAAGCTTACGGGTATTTAATTTTAATGAATCTAATATTCAAAATCAGTTAATGTAATATTTATTAATTGATGATTAAAATTGATTTATAAGTACATTTATCCAGAAATTTAATCTGGAACAATGTTTACAGTGCATGATGCATTTATTGTATAAGAATAATAATATTTCGTTTATTTTTATCTAGCTTCACAAGAGGTCTCAAGTGGCGACTAAACATCAATGCATCCAAAAGTCCAATTACAAAAGAAGAAGTTTTCAAAAGTTTTTCAAAAGTTGCAGGAGAGGATAACGCTTTAGTAATCTCAATTCGCGTGCGTTCGTCTAAGCATCGTGTGAGATTGGATGTGGTTGCGTTAGAATCGCGTTGCTTTTTTCTTTTATTCTGTCGCTTTGCAGATAGTTCTGGGGCCATTGGTAACCCAAAAACTTTATGTCGAAATGTCCTTGAAATATAGCACACAATGGGCTAAGTGAAAGATTATTCAGCTTCAAACATTGGTTGATGTAGTTCTTTGGAAATATAATAACAATCTGAACTTGCTTCATAAAAATTATGATGTTGTGAATTCTTCAAATTCCGCTTCGAAAATGAAAAAAATAATCCCCAAAAATTGCCCTTTTTGAGCAAAAAATGAAAATTTGACGACTTTAGAAATAAAGTGGAATTTCTCTGGATTAGAGATAAAAGCAGCGTGATAGATTTTATGTAAATGAAGGAGGAGTCAGTGCTACTTTGAGATGAAACGGCATTGTTGAAGAAATATCCACAGTTCATTTTAAGGGCTCGAGAATCTTAATTCTGAAAACTGCTTTTTATCTGACTTTTGTTTGCGTGAATACGGTATTGATGCTGCCGAAGTTCACCGCATGGATTGATATTTTAGCTTTGAATTTTATAACCGAGCATCCAAAGTCTTTAACCCTATCCCTTGGGAATCATGGACCAATTTATTTCATCCCTTATCAGTTTTTTCTTAATCACAAATGTCCATTTGTTTTGGTGTAAAGGTCACGATGGTATGTGGATGTATTGGACAAAATTTGTTTAACATTAAAATGAACTTGATCCCAAAATTAAATGACCAAAAGAATCTGGAAAGTTTTGAGGAAATGAAAATGCAGAAAGATGAAAGTTGACAGTTCCGCTCAATGAACAAGCGTAATTTTAAATGTAAATGTCATTTTCACTCTGAACTCACAAAGTCTACTTGTTTTATAGTAAATCATTCTCCACACTTGAATTGCGAAGTATGTGAATACAATTAATCTGCAGTGACCCGATTCAAATTGTGAAATCGACTTTATAATAAGTCTGCAAATATTCCATGAACTTTTTATGGTCACATATGTGAGTTCGAAGTTTCATTTCTTATCCAAATCACCATTGATTGACAGGTGAGATAAGTGTATCAATTACTAATCATTTGTCGATGCAAATGGAGAGTCATGTGCGCTGAAAAGTGTTTGATAAGAAGCCATGTCAAATATGAAAACTCAATCTTTTAAAAATTCAAAGTGCAGAAGTTTTGTAAATATACCTCTGCTAGAAGATTTGGACTTTAAAGATGCTCTGATACTTTACCAGGATTATTGTCAAACGCGTTTCATGCGCATGACGTACCATCTTTAGTGACAAATGACAAATGACAGAAAAAAATAAAGAATCTATACAAGGGAAAGCACAATCACAACGAATTTCATTAACAATTTATGCCTTCAAACAAAATGTAAATTATGAAAATAAATGTAAACATTAAAATTGAAGGTTGTTGTTCATGAGAGGTGTGATCATTAATGTGGGATTTTATTTTGAGAAGTTCTCCTAAACGTGTATGTAGTGAAATGAAGGATAGAAAATGACTGTTCTGATGGTGAGTGAATGTGTAGAGAGATTTCCGAAGGTAGTCTTCGTCTTATATGTTCCTTGATGTGAGTATCTATGTGGCGAAATTCTGGACAATGCTCACAAGAATATTTAGAATAAGGGAAGAGCGCTCGTTGAACAGAATATCATCTTTGCAACAACATATATTTCGATTTTTTAATGCATTGGAGGCTATAATGGTTTTGGTCTTCTTCAACAGTTTGTTTATTGTCTGAACTTTTCCTTCTATTTCTTTATGGGTCCCATCGATGTCTGGCAGCTTCCAGTAAATTGCTTCTTTGGATATTTCATCATTATAGGCTTTGGTTCTTTACAATTTTTGAAGACTTTTTCATTGCAGGTAGTTTTCAATTCTTCATGAAAATTGCTTTCACTAACTTTTCATCATGCATTTTCCAGATGACATCAGTCGTCAATTTTTGAGATCTGATGAAGAGGAATGGCATTTATTTCATATCTATTCTCACGATGCAAAATTATCTAATATTCATTCGCCCGATTCGGAGTCAATTGACCCAAAAGTTGTGCATTACCGCACAGAAAATAAATCATGAATATAAGCCAAGCTGCTAAGCATTTTCGGTGATTTATCGACATGGTCCCGTTCACACAAAAAAGAATCGTACAAATTTCGAATAAGAGATACAAAATAAAATTCTGTATAACTTTTTCGTGAGCAGGCTGTCATATCGACATTGAATTAGTAAATAAAGATGTACATTAAATAAATTTTTAACTTCTTGGGCTGTTCAATGCAATTCCAATAAAAATCTGATATTACTAGAAGAAAATTATAATTTCTTATTTATGGATAAGACTTTGTACGACATTACTAAAATATGTACTCGAAAATGTAAGTTACATACAACGGAATGTGTTATTGGTTAATGACTTCTTCGATTGAATATATTTCTTCTGATTGAAATAATTATCTTATGATAAGACCGAAAGGCTTACACATGTCTGCACCTATAAAAACTGATAACAACGAATACAACTAAGCAAGTCAGCTCCACATATTGTTTTTATACATGTATGTGTAAACTTCTTCATGATCAATTGTATCACAGTGACACTTGGTATATTATGCAGAAGCTACAGACAGAAAAAGCAATTTTATCTCGTTGCCACTTGAAAACGACGACAACCACTTGGGATTGACTCAGGTCATAGAGTGTATTTCATGATAGGATATATCACTGACTCGGTATACTTCACAGCGACTGAACGGATTGGAATCAATTATTTATAAAAAATGAACAGAGATCAATGCACACTGCATCTGGCCCGATTCTCGAACCATCGCCATTTACAACCAGAGCTGGAAAAATTCCACTGAAATTTTTTAATTCCAATTCCAGAGCAGAAATTTCAATTCCAATTCCAGTCGAAACAGTTCAATTCAATTCCAATTCCAATTCCATAATGAGATTCAATTCCGATAATTGCATGACGCGTATATGTTAATGTATCTAAAGTTTCCTCGCTTCAATCTAACCCATGTGCCCGTATTCCTATGTGCGTTCTCATGTTCATAGTTCATATTTCTTGTGTACATGTACATGTATATATGTAGCCGGTCAGCCTACGCCATTTTCGTTTCGTAAACGAGATATTCAGCATCTTGTGAAAAAGAGAAAAGAAAATTAACGGTCAGCAAAGAATCAAACGCTGAGAGAGAGAGAGAGAGAGAGAGAGAGAGAGAGAGCATAGAAATTAACAGTGCCATAGAAAGTCCTAGAATGGAAATTGCATGAAAATTATGGCACACGCCGGGGGAACTAAGTTAAGGGAAAACGCAAATTGTGCGAGCTGGTTTCCATGTTTTCTTATTTGTATTTATATTTATCAAGCCAAATTGTGATCTGGATTGCTGCCCCTTGTCCAAAGATAATACACAAAAGCAATAGTGAATGTACAAAATACTGCGGCGACAGGATGACAAAGAAAGAAATCCTTTAAAAACGTTCTGTACGTTCATCATTTTGAAATATCGCTCCTATAATCTATCAAGAGTATTATCAGTCACATATGCAACTTGCAATGTCGATTTACAGAACATACATTGCTCCAGCTTGAAATCAGAGGTCAAGAAATCTCAGAGCATTCATTTTACTTGAAAGGGCTGCCCTGTTCACTATATTTGAACAATTTTCAAAATATTTACATGCTTTCGAATATCAGCTTCCAAAATATCATCACACTATATCACATGTGTCATTTAATGATTAATTGAAAAGTTTCAGCGACTATTCACTTATCTGAGAAATTATTGTCGGTGAAGAAGCTTTCAATGCGTTTATTCGACAAAAGCGCTAGGTTTCTTAACCGCTAGAAGGAGAAATCATCCTATAATTAGAATTTTTTCTATTGAATTCTTGAGATATTCTTACAACCAGTGCACCGCCCACTTTCAATTATGACTTTGTGGACCAATTTTTAATTCGAATTTCGAAAAATAGTTGTTAATGACTGCTGCAAATCGACACAATATACCAACCCAGGGAAAAGTAGGCTATACCACATGAAACAATGCCACCATCTCACTTAATATTATCTTCATAAAAATCCTGCATTATTTTGCTGCCAACAACTTCCACAACCAACTTGGCAAATAGTTTGACTATGATACAGTGTTTTAGATCGAATCTGATCTACAAACCATAGATTTTTCCATGTGCCATCATTGTACATAGGCAAGATATCAAACTTTCATTCTAGTGTACTATTATCTACTTCTATGAGAGAGAGAGAGAGAGAGAGAGAGAGATGCGAATAAATCTATTAATAAACTGACAGAAGAAAGAAATTCAATGTGCGAATAACGTGATTGTTGATGAAAGAAAAAACGACGATAAAAATGATATCATGAAAACTGATTAATGGTCCATGCTAAAAAAGGAGATCAAAAATTCCGTGATAAGAACGAAATGTGGTCGGGTCGAAAGCTAACGAGCAGAGATTAAAGGAAACTCTTTTAATTTTCAAAAGAAAGTGGATTTATCGTGAAGTGTCAAAAATTTGCATAAATTAGAGACGATGAGAAATTGAAACAACAACAACTACCAACAACAACACATACGACATCTTCAGTAGCTGTTAGAAGAACTCCGGGCTCTCGCGGTGTAACATAACTACAGAAGTAACAACAACAACAGCTGCCAGCGAACAACAACACAGCAGCGTATACGGCAACACATCAGCGAGCGCGATTGAAGATTGACGGTATAAATGACACTGATATTCATGATATTTGTGATATTATTTTGGTATAAGTGAGTCCGATCGAATTGAAGTGAATTCAACATCAAGAAGTGAACTGCAAGTTTAAAGTTTTTCTTTTATCGTTGAGTATCGTATTTGTATAACTATAGTCTTGAAAATTAATATTGTCAATTGTTGTGATTGGAAGTTGAATAATATTTCATGTCATTGCCATTTTAATTGAATCATTAATCATTAGAATAATTTGTTGACACTGTCTATATTCTAATTTGAACTGACAGGCTGCCCTTTAATGCAGGGTTAATTTTCCTCTTTCCAAACCGATTGTTTTTCGTGTGTACAACAATTAAGTCAATCTCCAAGTTTTGTGTTTATCCAATCAATAACTAAATTCAACAATTGTTTTATTTTGATTAATTATCTTACATAATAAATAACTAAATAAGAGATTGAACAAAGATGATTATCTTTTCATTGTTTGCTTTATTGCTGAATTATCATTGTCCGGGGGCTGTAGGCCCATCAAAGTCACAATTGGCACCCTTTATTCAACAATAGAATAAAACTAGCTCTGTCGATCTATCTCTCTCTTTCTCTCTCTTACATGTATCTCTGCGTGCAGTTACACAATGGCCGAATACTGTGATTTCAATTTTTGTACAAATAGATCTATCACAGGTCTATCGAAAAAGTGGAATTGAGGTTTATCAAGGTCAATTCCAATTCCAATTCCAGTAGATTTAAATATCGTCAATTCCAATTCTGACGAAAAATGGAATTAATTCCGGGTCGGAATTAATTCCAATTCCGACTTTTCCAACTCTGGTTACAACTAAGTATCAAATATGAGTAGGTGGGATGCCAACCGTGCACATTGGAATTTCCACTGATGCCCCATGCTAGCTTGGCTTAATGACATAGCAACTTTTGCCTTCCGCATCTTCATTTCAGTGCTCTATAGCTCCTCGAAATTGCTTCTCTTCTTCCCAGATAAGCTGGTTACAAGGCAATCTTCACGTTGTAGAGAGATGAACTTCACCTTGGACCTTGAGTGCCGCATCCAAGGTTACAAAAACTTGGTTCGCGAAAACAAACTTGTTCCAAGTTTTAAGCATTGCTTGGGCTAGTTTTTTCATTGATTAAAAAAAATGCATAGTCAGTTAGAAAAAAGTCAAAAGTAATATTTTTCTGATATATGACATCAATGAAGCTCATATATGACATATGGGTCCGGAAAAGATTCAAACAAGGGTGATTAAGTGCAATCATTGTATTTTCGGCCTCTGGAAAGGAAATGAGTTGAAAATACGGGATTACAATAATTATCAATATTTAACGAAAAGTCATACATGTACAAAGTTTGACGGAAAAATGCAGCCTTATCAATCAAGCAGCAATCCGAATCCGACTTAACCACCATCGTGACTAAGGACAGATCTCTGACAATAGCTGTATGAAGGAATTTAGTTCTCATTTTGTTTATCGATGAGAATAATCAACATTCCAAAAAGCGCGCGCGCCGTATTTGTCAATCTTTTATCTCATGTCTTAGCCTTTTGGCTTCTCATTCAAATCTTCTAATTTTGGCATGACAAGTGAACTCCATCAAACCGACCATTCGGATGAGAGGACCAAATATCTAAGTGGACCAAATGCACGAAGAAGAAGATTATGATAAATCCGAATAGGCCAAATCAGAATACATGTACTATCGTGCGCCATTTTTGCTTTTAAGATTTGCATTATTCGTGGGTATCATAAGCTATCTTTTCAGCTGAACAGGCGACTTTATATTTACAGAGCATAATTAATCAGATACTTAAATTTCACGCCTGAATGCATAATCACACTGTTTTACGGGCTCATTGGTACTGTGGGCACATTCAGGCAAGCCTCTGAAAAATTGAAATGCAATGATACAACAAATGAAAATATCATTCCTAATTGTACGCCTATTTATCTCTTGCAAGCATAAACTTATGATGACGTGGCATTTGGTTTATTTACCAGTAGTGTCATATATTAAATGAAATATCAGTAAATTCATATTTGTTTTTTAAAATTTATGACATATTTTTAACATATTTTGATTTGATCACAACGATAGTATATATAGGTGATATGTAAAAGCCAAACTAATTGATTTTAAGAACTTAATTCTAGGGAATTTGTTTTTCTGATTGGATTAATACTTTTTTTGAAAAAGAGCATCAAGCCAAAGAGCCCTAATTGATTGGAGACAACCAATCATGGAAAGAATGACGCGACGACTGCTAAATATCATGAGGGTGCAAAAAGCTCTTGGGATCGAAATAGAAAGAGAAATAATAGAATAGACCTTGGAAAAAAATAGAAAAAAATATCATTTTCTACTATTGGGTAAATTTCCAATTATCAATCTTATGGATAGTGTATTGGATAAGAGTCTGCCAATATCGGCTGAGAATCCTCTTTCGGGGATGAAATCATGCATGTTAATCACACGTGCGTTGATAGAACATGTGTGATCTCAATGACATTTATAATACTTGAATATCTTAAAATAATTAATGAAGTTAGTTGCGATATTTGATGTAAGCATGTTTGAAGAGGAAAAATGTAGGCTGCACAAATATTGCCTTCTTGGGGTTGTATGCTTTGGTATCATTGTCAGATGAGAGATGAAAATTTCAATTTTAAAATCGTCAAAAGCATAAAACATGCAGGCACTTCAAAACACAAGTTTTTCAAATTTGGGTTTGGGTCTTGGGCATTTTATCCAAGGTTTGAGAAAAACCTGGCGGCAAAAGCCAAGATTGTCTTGCTTTTATGAAATTTAACGGATCGAGATAATCGAAGGCTAATAATAAGGTATTCAAATTGAATTTTAATTTCGGCTCCGCATTTCATGATATATCTATGGCTAAATAATCTTCACAGCGACTGAACGGTTGGGAATCAATTATTTATCAAATTGACCAGTGATTAATCAATACATCTGATTCGTCTGTCTGACCATCACTATGAAGCAATCATGAAGTAAATACGAGTATAAGGAGGATGCAAAACTTAGTTTATTTTCCAACATTTGATTGATGTGCAACGGTTTGGTTTAATGGCTCTGTTAACTGTTTTCACCATTCGTATCTTATTTTCGCTGTCATTTTTTACTGCATCTCCGACATTGTTTCTCTCCTTCCTAGATAGACTATTTTTGACTGTTTTGTTTTCATGAATTTAAAAAAAGTTAATTTGGAAGGTATTCAAATTGAATTTTAACTTCGGTTGCCCATGTTTACACTTTCTCCATCAATGATTTGACGAAACGTTCATTTAATTTATTTGCAAATAGAAATCGACAGATATGATTTATGTTGTCTGTTAATCATTTTTTCATCAACTTTTGAGTTTGAGAATGTTGAAATAGATTTTTCTAAATCCCTGACAGCTGACGACAGGATCAGAATTGATTTATTTGACCAAATCATTAGCTGTCAACAAACGATGGAATTTTCAATAAACTAAGCTATTTATCAACTTTTTAATGTGTCACACAAGAATGTGATCATGAAACACAGCTGAAAATTAACCTTTCATTCAGCAATCTACCATAATTAGTTAAATAAACAGAAATTTCCACTCTTCTATTAAAATTTCTGGAGTACGGTAATAGCTAACTTTCTGTCATGCATTTTATCAAGCATTTTAAAGAGAAGCAGAGGACGCTGATTCCGTAGTATCGCTGGTGTTTTATAAACGTTCAGTATAGAAATGCGAATAAATAAATGTCATGACTTCGATCTCGATAACTTTATACTCGGCCTTATCTGTTCTAGCATGAGTCTATTGTTTTCTAGTGCTGAGTGTACTTGGAAATGAAAACTAAACTTATCGAAGTAATAGGAACAAATCAAGCAGTCTCTTTTATAAAGCTGTGTGTATGAGTAGCTAAACTTTTCGGGATTGTTATAGGCGCGGCCTACTTGCAAGTCCTTACATTTGTTTTATCTTAGAGCGTGCCGTCAACGTCAGCGATGCGATGCTTTGCCAGCTGGACGTGTATTTTGGTGTCCAGTCAAATCGTCCTTGGGAAAGTCATAAAATAAAATTTAAATAACGGAAACGGTCTCAGCAAAATCTATAACCTATGTTTTTATTAAGTTTGCAGCCGAAAAGTCAATAGCCCTAGATTGTAAGAAAGTAGACCTACATACGAGTAAAGATTGCAATTTTAGTTTGAGAATGCATAGCTTTGATAGCTTTCTTTGGTCTAAACTGCGAAAATTCACAGATTTCACCACATTTTTAATTTATGAAAACGATATTTTAGACTGCATACCGCAAAGCTGACATCGATAAAACATCGATCTTGATCTAAAAAATGCTATCGAGTTCGAGACTCTGTAAAACTGAAATGCTCATCGGTCAATAACTTGTTCATTACTTGTCTGCTTCAATTGGATTCCCGCACTTCGTCTTCACATATGAATCTTCTGTATTACCGCATTGATACGGATAAAAGAGAGCTCACCGCAGATATAATACTTCAGATTTTGGCGCCAGTCTTTCTTCCAAAGAAGCTGAGAAGCGACTGAATTTGACTTGCTCAGTTTGTTGACGGAACACAGAAACCTTTTCTTGCTCAGTAAAGCAAGAAACATCATGAAATTATCATTTCCAGAAGGAAATTTTCCGAAGGAGACGAGAAGAACAATGCTGTAAACAATCCAAATAAGTGCGTATTCTTATTCAAACTCCGAGCGGAAAGCCTGCCGAGAACTTTTGACCGGTCAGGCGCCATTGCTTTTTATACGTTTCTCTCTAATTCTTTTAACCGAGCGTATATTCCACTATTGATTACAATTACTCCTCGGAAAAATAGATCACATTTTAGCATTGATATCAAGTGACCGGCTTTTTCTTGGTCAAGTATTTCGCCTTACATCTCCCCTGCTTTTCAAACTGAAGGTACAGTGTACTATAGACCTACTGAGATATCGAGGCTTGAGGCTTCTAGGAGACACTTTCATCCATTTTTATCTCAACTAAGATTTAAGCAGTGACTTCTGGAAGAATTTATTCGCATTAATTGGTGAAAGAACCAATTATACTGACAATTAGCGGAGAGTCACTGTTGCCTGAGGGGAACATGACTAGATGAGGACGCTTCATTGACTGACATATCAGCTATTGACTCTGTTCCGAGCATTTCTGCAAGATTCCGACTTGCTACCACTCAAGATGTTATGCACAATTTCATTGTCCAGCGCAGCAGTAACGATATTGCTCGTATTTAAAGCTGATCCCCCGCGATTGGACTTGCCCCATCCTTATTCACGTAGCCATTGCGATTTGGGTTTGCGCACTGCTTCTGTGAATATGGCGGCACTGTGGACTATGGAATGACAATATGGAAGGGGCACTTTCCCCCGGGCCATCTACTCGCAAACAGCGAGGTATTATAAGTCTATTGTCCTATGGTTTGACGCAACGGAATTAGTCAAATTTTCAGCATCCGAGGGTACAATAATTGTGTTTGCAACTTTTTATATTTTAGTAATAAGTTTGGCAGTTCAATATTCGCATAGACTGCGAAGCGAAAAACAAACCAACCACAGCTTAATCACATTAACTACATTGTCAGCATCACTGTGGATATAGAATTTGGTTGAGATTTCGAAAACATTATTTTAGCCTGCATTTTCCTGATTATCACTGAATGCGGTTATTCAAATATTCTATTTCTTAAAATTTATATGCAGAATCAAATCCTTTAAAATTCACAGCAACTTTATATACCCAAATGAATTTTAACTAATTTAATCATGTCATTGAATCTCGAGACACTCTTGCAATTATACAAAGCTACCATTAAATAAGATACTATGAATTCTATGCTTTTTAATATCATTGTCAGTCGTTGATAGCAGATCCAAAATAATCTGAATTTTTTGAAGACAAAAACAAAATTGTCGCAAATTGTGGCCTATAGTATGTGCAAACAAGCCATTTAACGTTGTGTGAATCATTCAAATTTCTTAGAATAGCCATTCACAAAGCAATGAAATGTGACCAGCACATCAATCAGATTTGTAAAAGGCTAGCAGTAGGCTTTTTATTATCAGACATCTACGGAACATCATAACAAAAGAAGAACTTATTCAGGTGTATTATTCCTGCATATGCAGTAGCCTTGAACACAAATCGGAGGCTTAAGTATGTTTAAATGATAAAAAATAGTATAAAACTCGAAAGAAGGCGAGCTCACAAAATTATTATCAGTTTAAATGCGATCGGCTTCCTGAATCGAAATTTAGACGAGCAGAAGCTATGAAGACATTTGAGAAATTATCGCATGCTCAGAACCTTCTGTATCATCTGTATCCTCTGATTCTACCCCGTTCACGGCATCCAAAGCAATGTGTCATTCAGTCACAGAGACGTGCGAATTCCTGTGTTCTCTATTGTACAAAACTTTCCAACGAGTCCTTGGTGCGATCATAGTCAGATCGATTTCAAATTGTGCAATTTATTACGTGACTTTGAATCCATCCCACTTAATTTCATCATCAAATCTCGACTGCAACTCTATTACTTTTGTTCGCTTTGAATGACAACCACATCCTCTGTAACGTACCTTACGATTTTCATTATCGAAGAATAACAGTTATTATCATTATCTTTACATGCACATTGTACATTATGTCCTTGTAATGCACTTGCAGGTACATGGCTTGCGCAGATCAGAATGTAAATTTAGCTATAAATAATAATTATAGTAAATCTATAATTTTTGACCGGATCACAAGTTTCCGCCGGTTCATTAATTCCTTTAGGCGAGCCTGTACGGCTTTACATGTTCATGCACAGATCGACTCAGGGGCGTAGCCAAGGGGGCCACCAGGGCCATCACTGTAAACCAGCACCTCCTAAAATCGAAGAAACCTGCATCCTAAAGCTCCAAACACTAGAATTTTAGGAGGTTGCGTGAAATAGAATGTTGACATACTAAAGAGAACAATAACCCTAGTGCGCTAGCCTCCTAAAACGCTTTGCTTTAGGATTTTTTTATTAGTTACGAATAGTGTCTTGCTTTAGTGTGTGATTTAGGAGGTGCTGGTTTAGAGTGGCGTTGGAAAGTATGTGTAAATTTTAAATCTGAATTTTAAAATGTATTCTTAACAATTCTCGTTGCACATTGACATGTAGTTTATTTGAAGTACTGCCAACTGACTTAGATTAAGAGGTGTGGCTTTCCTCATCTTTGTTAATGTAATTACATTCAAATCTATCATCGAAAAAACATGTGGAACAAGTCAAATAATATGATTCAGCAAACGTTTGTCTGAAGCAGTGTATAGACTCTGCACACGTAGGCTATTATCAATATTTCAAATAATCACTAAAATAGCTCGGGTGCATTTTTGGTTGTATACGCTTGTCGGTTACAGTGTATATGGGCTAATATTTGTATTTACCCAAAGACAATAAGTAATGAACTGTCTTTGAGTTTAGTAAAGTTTATAGTCTAAATCGAACGATATGCGTCTTTTTTTCCATCAAATTTAATAGTGGGACTAGATCTATAGGGCCTATTTTCTCAAAACGTTACAAAGAACTAAATGTTTTATGATCCTAATGTTCCTAAGTTATTCAGCTCTATCTGTAGCAGATGCCAACCGGAAAATAATAAAAAATTATTTTGTGAAAATATGGAAGAGCTATAATCGATTTTTTATCGCAAAAAATGCATAGAGATATTGAGAGCGACTTCTTCGTACTTCAACATTAGTTGACTTGGTTATCGAAAGAGACATTTCATTTTGAGCTAACATTATACAATTCCTTGAACAAGATTCGGCTTTTTGATTATTTATTCATGTACAAACCAGGGTATAGAAACATTCATCTAATAATTTTGGATATAGCATGTAAATGAAAAGCTAAATCATGAAATGAAAAATTGTTTATTATCTAGCTGGTATTTCAGATAAGCTTCAGATTCTAATACGCTTACATGTAGTTATGCAAAGTGTTAAAATGTATTAAACGTCAATTAAAATCATAGGAAGTAGCCTAGGTACTGTATAATGTAGTTAAATAGCAGTTTTAAGAATCGCAATTCATCAGAACCTTGTTCCCTCCTAACTGATTTTCTGGCTACGCCCTGGATCGACTCTAACCAATGCATTTTTCGTTTTTTCATAAAATCATTAATGCTTAAGAGAAGAAGTAGTGGGAGATTTGAAAAGAGGACGATGAGTTGAATAACATCACTAGATCAAAGCAAATAGATAGGAGCCACTATTAACTTAATACAGAAAAGAAAAAAGACGATTTCTTTCATTGTTTCTCAATCTTGAATTTCAATTGAACTTTCAATATATTTATTAATAAAAATTCCAACTGTTTGGATTATTTTCTCCGTTCTAGTAACCGATTGAAATAACAAACATTTAAGTAGATTTTCTTTTCTTCCCATAAAGTGGAAGAATCTTCGATGTGAACATTCTTCCCATCATCTAATCTTATCACTGGACCAGTTCCTTCCCTGATCACCTACTTCCGCGCTTCAAAACACACTACATGCTTTCCCTCCTCATTTAGTTGCCGGCAGATTCCTTTCCTGTCTGTAATGTCCTTTACGTTTATTTCGTTGTGTGCATGTCATTAACAATTGAATTACCGTGAAAGGAATTCCAGGGTCAGGATCGCATTCATTTGTATATCGGTTAGAAGGTCGAGTGTTTGAAAGCGATAATGTAAAAGAATTAGATGTTGTAAACAATCTGATACTCATTGGTATTCTCCATCATCGTTCAATTCAGCTTGAAGAACATGGAAACTATTTTCAAATAAAGTGGGACTATAAACAGGTAAGAAATGCGAATTATACCTGTCTTCATATTAAATGAATAATTAAAGAGAATGACAACAATTAATTCAATAATTGACATTTGCAACGTTGATTCCCCGACCGCGCTCGCCCGACCTACGTCTGATTATTAAGTTGTTAAGTGAACTAAACTCAGAAGTACATGGATCTACATAAGCAAATGGGATTGTGATATTTGGCGCTCCGTGACGTGCAAGACGACTGGAAGTATAACTTAAGAATTTTCGCTTTACTGATGTTGGCGACAATCTACAAATTATAGATAATAAGAAACTCGTGCGCGAATTTAGGAAGAAAACGTCAGTAGCTCTCGAACTGCATGCTCAATCAAAACAGTGCGTCTCAGAAACATTGTGACTAAATGAATTTGCAGATAATATAAAAAGCTGATGAATCTCACATTCAAGAGTTCATTTTGCCACTTACAGGTATTTTTAATTTTCAAGACATCACATTTTTCATAACATTTTGTTAAGATTGCGCTAAACAGCTGCATCAAGCGATATACACTCATTATCTTGGCATTCTCAAAGTTGATTAGAAAATCATTGTACTATGATATTTGATTTAATATCGCAATACATACGCTCTAGATGCCAATTACGCAATTTTATTACACTAAATACAAATTCTATTGCAAATATGCTTTTTACAAATTTTAAGCATAAAACTAATCGCAGCGAATCACTTTGTAAAGAATTACAAATAAAACTACCATCAATAGCCTACAGCATTTACTTTAAGCGCGAACACGATCACTTCCAGTTCACTTTCACTTCCACATTCGAATGGGAATCAGATTGTTCTATTTCTTTTCTTGACGTTTTGATAGTTCGCTCTCCCACAGGCTTGAAATTTAAGGTATTTCGAAAGCCTACTCATTCGAATTCCTATCTTCACTTTTTCTCTTTCCACCCCTTGTCCATCAAACTTAGCGTTGCACATGGCTTGTTCCTTCGCGCTTTGAGAGTATGTAGTCCTGAATTTTTGTCTGATGAAGTTGATTTCATTTTCGCTTCACTTTCTGCCTTAGCCTATCCTCAATCTGTACTTAATAAGTCCTTGTACAAGGCTAAATCCTCATTTTATAAACCAAACCCTCGTTCTGACTCTGATTCCTTCCATTCGCGTTTTTGTGTCCCATATGTTCCGTCATTGAATACTCGCACTCAATCTTTGTTTCGCTCGCACCTGAATTGTAATGTCAGCTTTTCCTATCCTAATAAGATTAAGTCTGTTGTGGTTTCCAATGCCCCCAAGGTCGTTCCTTCTTCTGGCGTTTATCGCATTGATTGCAATGACTGCAATAAATTTTACATAAGTGAATCCGGTCGTTCTTTGAACGTTCGGATTAAAGAGCACAAGTATGATATTCGCAATCATAACATGAACAATGCTTTATATGTGCATTCTGTAAATAATGACCACTCCTTTAATTTTGATAGCGCCCGCTTGATTTATCTAATGACATGTTTGAAATAGTTCTGCTAATGCACAGCAGTGGTTGTAATCTGTTCACATGCTGATCGCATGTCGCCGTTGTCGAAATGCTTATCTCTTAGGCCAAGTTGCATGTGAGGATTTCTATTGAATTATCCATTATTACCATTATCACTGGCTGATCTTTTCCACTGTTCATTGAAGGAATAACATCTCCCTGCAAAAGACTATTATGATAATAATTCTGCCTCACTGTGTCATCTGTCCTATCTGACATTTTACGCAATAAACTTACTGAACTTCTAGACTTTTGTTACTCATGGGCAAACTTATAGTGGACATTTTTTATTGAAAGCACGATGGTCATAATTAGTCTTTCCTAGAAAGCATCTGATTCGTATTTTTCACTGGAGGATGAACTTCATTAACGTGGACAATAAGCTACTCGAAACACAAGAAGCGGGTACTGTAAACAATACCTCGTTCAGTCAACGAAGCTTCATCCCTTCATAGAGATCAATATCAATATGCAGGATTTCAAACACTTCAATCTCCAAGTTTAAAGCGAATTTTTATGGAACACGCTATTACCTGAAAAAATAGAAAAAAATGGAGACACAGTATGCTCCAGCTCCTTCTAGTTTTGAGGCTAATTTGCGTTACAACCGTCGTCGCAAATGCGCTTCATAGCACTTTATTTTCACCTAAGCAGTGCTGCATGTCATTTGTCTAATATATTGGTATGATAACATAAATGGAATGATCAAATATTCTCCTTCAATATCAATGCAATTCAAAGTAACTCCTCATATACAGCCACGCTCGGAGTAAATGTAAGACACGTGATTAGCATTTCAAGTTTATTCCCTGGGTATTCACAAAATGCTTGCTTTTAACAAACTGCTGACATTCCGGATCGCTCCCACTGTCCAACTGAGGATGTAACTTTATATTTGGTGGTTTTCTATATATTACGCTTTCGAAAACCAGTTTTTATTGTTGATATATAGGAAATTCTATTCCTTCGAATGGTGCTTTTATCAAAATTTCAGGTCGTGTCGGCATATAAGTAAGTGACAACTTAATTTAAAGAGATGAAAGATTCTCAATGACTCGATAGGAAAAGTAAGTGATGTCGAAGGTTTATTTAGAGTGCCAGTTCGCCTCGGCATAAAAGAGAGAGATGAACAATTTCAGAAGAAAGTCCTTGGCAGCCGTAAACGTTGCGATTCGCCCTTGAAAATATCTAAAATCATTGTGGATATTTTAAATTAGCTTGGGCCGTTCCGAGCCGCACCCACGAGCTATTGTAGGGCGAAACGCAACGTCTATGGCTGCCATGGAATTGATGTGCCTAAACTGTTCAAGCATGAGAGCGCCTCTTAATTATGTGAATTTAGCTTGTCACATTTGTGAATTTGTAGTATAAAATTGTGACATATATCATTATTCTGTATATTTATAAATCAAATTTTGTATTTGATCTCAGCGAAACTTTCTATCTATATGCAGCAACGGCGGAACCTGGCAGGCGTTTAGCAGAAGGTCTCTTCGATGGACGCTATGTTCGAACGGTCACAGACCTTACAATTTGCATTCACCTTCGGTGAAACTTCATGGAAGTCATCCTTAAAGATTGAATTTAGTTTCCACTTCCGCATAAGATGCACACGCACATTTAGACGTGGAATGATCATTGTTGTGGCAATCAATTGATATTTAACTATCCAGCATAAGTTATCGATTGGATTTAAGGCAACTTCAGCAAGCTTGGATTGAGCAGTCTCCAATTAGCCTCAACCAGGATACAATACTTTCACTTGAGCTCACCTTCGAAGACCTCGGTGCTTTCATCTGGCCTCAACCTCGACCACCTCGATGCCTCCACCTGACCTCTTCCCTGACTTCGATGCTTTCATCTGGCCTCAACCTCGATCACCTCGATCCTTCCACCTGACCTCTTCCTTGACTTCGATGCTTTCATCTGGCCTCAACCTCGACCACCTCGATGCTTCCACCTGACCTCTTCCCTGATTTCGATGCCTTCATCTGACCTCAACCTCAACTACTTCGTTGCTTCCACCTGACCTCAACCTCACTGCTTTCACATGGACGGCCGTGAGGACTTCGATGCTTTCACGAACACGAATAAAAGCGGGCCTCATTAAGCCATTTTGCTTTCAGCTTTTTAAGAATTTTGTTACATTCTAAATTTAAAATTTGTATATTTATAGACTTCGTCATCTGTGTACATGCAGAAATCGCATTTTTAATTCGTTTTCTATGAATAAATTTATTATATTCCGAAAATACACAAATCCACAAATGAAATAAAACTTTGAATATTAACGCATGAAATCATCTTGAACATATAATAGAAGCTTGATTGAGGACGCAGCTCTGGATGAATTCATGACCATTCAAGTCCCAGTTGATTCGTTTCGATTCTAGGTCTTGAAATATGCGCTTGCAACTCTGATGTAGACCATGATACAAGAGAGCGACATTTCTATGCAATAATTAAAGGAAACCTTTGGTACGCCGCATTGCTCAACGACTCAACGTTTAAATACGTTCTGCGCATGCCCTTGCAATTGTGAATTCGACCTCATTGTGAAACGAATTGTGTGCTCATTGTTTTATTTATCAGCGTCTGATTTACTTCTCCTTCTTCTCGATTGTCGTTTACTTGTAAATATCACATTAATTACTGAGGTAAATTCAGCTAATCTAAAAGGTCGTGGCTATGCGCTCATACAAATAACAAGTGACATTGTAAGTATCAAATTTTCAAGTTGACAAAACTCTCGAATCAATGATATCAGAAGTGCCTCTGAGATATCCAATCTTACAACTTGCATGTCTTGCAGTGAGGTGATATAGCATGTAATCAGAAACTTTCAAGTATATTTGATCAAAGTCTTCTAAAATCCGCAAAACTGAATTCATACTTCACAAGTGCACATCCAGACTCCAGCAATTGAAAACAGATGCACATGTTGTTATCAAAATTTCTTCTATACACAGAACATGCAAGATGTGTTTTTCTTACGTTAAACTGATGCTGCAATGTCAGCAACATTTGGTGTACAGAATAAGTCATAGAAGTGTTCTTAAGACGATTGAACACTATGCATGTATTAAAAGATGTCGAATGAATACAACTGAAATATGCATGATTTCAACTGTCTAGTCTCATTGAAGATTTTATATGCATAGAATAGCTAGCGACTTTAAGGCGATTCTATATGATTACCTTGAATGTCCGCTACACAATCACACATTATCTTTAACTAAATGGCTACCTAATAGAGGCTAAAATGATTCAATTTTTTCTTTCTAAGCATTCGCTTCACTATCACATTTCAAGACACTGGTGATAATTCATTTTCGTCTTCATGTCATAAGAGGCATATGAATGCCATTATACTTGTCTACTTGACAAAACTAGAGGATAGTTTGGTTTCATCTTTTTTGGGAGAACCTTAATTTATGGTGCGATCCTCAGTTAACCCTATCCAAACCCGGGAGTGAAGCATTCTAGCCCTCAAAAGATCGGATAATTTCACACCTTATTTTGCCCACTTGTTTACAAATGAAAGATGGCTCATATTAAATGCGTGAACAATCCATGTCGAAGTAATATAACAATTTCACAATCGCACACATGAGAATCATTCCTACTTGCTTGAATAGGCCTGTTCTTCGTATACGGCGAGCCTATATGCATTTGACCTAATATGTAAGTGAAGCTGTTTCCGGTGGAAATGGTCATCTTGTAAAATGGCTCTGAAGAAACTGTCCAGTAGAATTTCGGGATGCCTCGAATTGAAATGTATGAACAGAGGAGTAGGCTATTTCTGTTCTTCCCCCTCCCACGTTCTCAAATTTTCCCAAACTCATCAAATTTCGTCAAATTTAGTCACATTGGATTTAGAATAGACTTGATCAGCAGGGTTATCCATTGGTCAATTTTTCCATTCGCATGCCCATCCCATCCCGGAACATTTTCTTTATTTACCCATGGCATACCCACGGGTCCACGAGCTTTTGACAATTATGAACAATTCAGAAACACCGAGTAACTTTGAAGCAAGTTCAGTTCTGAATCCCATTTTGATATTTATAGGCTGAGGCTTCCTATATGCAGACCCAGTCAAATTGGACAAAACTTTAAGTTTGAAAATGTGAAGAATGATTCAGAGGATTAATTTTAGGTGTATCGAGAGAATCGACCGAATCGGTGAGTCGCAGGTAGTCCTGTGGCCTAATGATGCAGGTAACCTAGGCTATCCTATAGGCCTACGCATAGCCATCGTTAGGCTTAACCTACATGCAACCCAGTAGTTTGTTAAATTGACTTCTAGCCTATAGGCCTGTATATAGTCCGGCAACAAGAGCGAGTTTCTGCAGGGAACGAGGCCGAAAGTGAGACTTTCATAGCATGATGTACACCATATGCCTACTACGAATCGGCACGTCTGCCGAGTTCTAGTGAGTTCCTCTTCTTGTTAGACACGATCAAAGAAAAACAATGCAAATCCAATGGGTAACAGATTGCAGTTTCTGGCTAAAATAAAATTTTCTATGTTTTCTCTGATTAAACAAAAAGTACTAAGCCCAGAGTCATAATTTCTGACATGGAATGTCTTCAGGTCATATCCTATGATGCGCATGTGCTATTATCATGCGTCTAATCGGCAATGCATGTGAGAATGTGGTTGAATGTGGATAAAATTGCTCAAAATGGTTGTGTTTGCTGACATTAAGAGGCTCGCCAAATTGAAATGTCTCTAGATTTAGAGACAGGTGTGCATCAACATGAAAGAAAATGACCTAGAGACATTCCATGTCAGAAATTATGACTCTGGGCTTAATACTTTTCGTTTAATCAGAGAAAACATAGAAAATTTGATTTTAGCCAAAAACTGCAATCTGCATCCCACTGGATTTACATGTGTTTCTCTTTGATCGTGTCTGACAAGAAGAGGAACTCACTAGAACTCGGCAGACGCGCCGATTCGTAGTAGGCATATGGTGGGCATCATTCTGTGAAAGTCTCACTTTCGGCCTCGTTCCCTGCAGAAACTCGCTCTGGCTGCCGGACTATATAAGCCTACTGATTCAAAAGTGATTCAATCAGCAATGACTGCAGAATATTATGTGAAGGCAATTTTATTATGTAACAAATCTTGATCACACACTTACGTGTACTTAGAAGTTTTGTGACGATAGATTCATTTCTATGGATTTTAAACAAGTTTTAAAAGAAAGGGGGAAGATAGTTCATAATACCTTCGTCTGAAGTGGGCTGATGATGGATTTCAAAGTAGTTTAGTTTTGATAAAAAGTCGAATGAAGGAACTCGAAAAATACAAAAAACTTTCATAAAAGTCAGTTTTGTTTTTTGAATAGATCCCTTTATAACTTGCGTAAGTTTAGATAGAAATCTTTATACTTGTTGTACATGCAATTTTATATCTAATTCACGTGATTCAAGAGTTAACAATATAAATAAATTTGCAACATAGATACAGCTAATTCCAAAATTATGACAGAGGCCAAATTCAATGAAAAGGAACATCAATAATCGAATGTCACAATAGGACTCGTTTTTTCGAGTACAATTAATCGCTTCCTAGCCTTATATTTAAGACAGCCTCGGACGGATTCAATGACAATGACAGCAACATAGCGCTGTGGTGATCTTAAACGTGTTAATATACTTTCTATGACAATATTTTTTCCATTCTCATGTTGCAAAATGTTCCAGATGCTCTTGATTAATAAGTAATACAAAGATAAAATGTTCAGGTTGAAACATACGTGTATATACAGTTTCATTAAGATTTCTCGGTCCACTTAAATTCCCACGGCCCATGGGCTCAATTTCTCCCCCTAGGCCCATCCCAGGTCAATGTCCCATGTACAACCCTGTTGATCTGCCACAGAACGATAGCTGCAACACCACTGGGTAGTCTTACTTAAACCCTGGTATGAAGAATTGGTCCCTTGGATACTCAGTTAGAAGGCAAGGTACAGCTGTGAACATGAACTTCGTGGGATTGTTGTCTACAGACAAAATAATGACGAGCAGCTGTCTAATTCTGAGGCTGTAAATGTACTACGTCAGATAAGAAGAATTTTAGGCTGCCCTTAAGGGCAAGAGAAGATCGTTGACGATGCAACACTCGCGGGCGTCAACAACAAAAATGTGGAGGGGGAGAGCAGAAGTAGCAGAAGTATTCATAGGTACACCTGAAATCTAATTTCGGCAAAATATTAGGCTGAGAATTAATTGCCATTTACATAATTCGGTGAAGTAGGCCTAAATATACCTACTTTCATATTAACCGTTTCGTTTGCGCCCATTTGTACGATATTGAAGTAAAAACAAGCTAGATAAAGAGGATCGGCGTGGCCAAGAAAAATGAAGTTTGTTTTTATTTCAATACTTTCATGCTGTAAGAGGCACTGATGTTGACAAGTTACTGTCCAGTTAGATGCTAACAAAAACATGTTTTTCTGCAGCAAGAACGCTTATGCCTTTTAAATTTTACTTTGAAAGTTTTAAAACTCTGGGAGAATTTTATGAAGACCATTTTGCAGGAGTACACTGCGGTTTACACACTGACCTCGGCATTTCTGTGCTGTTGACTCTATTATTATTTTATACATAAGATTAATCTAAGGCAAGCACAAATTTTGTACGACTGACAGGATTATTCAACAGCATGAAACTAAAAAAGCATAATTTTAGTTTAGTTTGGTTGATTGTAACCATGCTAAAAATTACGCCGATGTCACTGGAATGAGGTTGTTGATATTGCCTTTAATTGGACTGAGAACCTTTGCTTTCCCCCATTTAAATTGCTGATGTCAGAAGCGCTTTGTTGTTCTTGATCTAGATAAGCCGCTAATGCTCTGGTAGGTGCCATTTCAACCGCAATAGCAAATCTGCAAACATGTGCAATAGGTCTACAAGTCATCTGTTGTCGATGAAATTTACTATGGATATTTATGAATTTGCAAGCATCAATGCTGTGGATATCTGTTGTTGTGATGGCATCAATTGAGTAATCTACTGAAATGGAAGTTGATTTGCTGAAAATTAGTAATGATGACACATGCATGTCAATCAGAAGGATTGCAAGGATTTTAATTTAACTCATATTACAGATGTAGGCAGGTGGGTTGACTAAAGTGTCCAAGCCCTGGACCGATAAAGTGATCAACCATTAGAATTTAGTGTCGTTTAATCATGTCAACATATCATCTTTTTCTGATAAACTGAATTTGAAATCTTGCAAATGTGAGCAGGTGGTCGCTTGAGGGCTAGAACGTGCGCAAATGCACGCAAAGCACCCTAAAACATCCCATTTATTAAATTCTATGATGAGAGCAAGTCGATCAAAAGGTGAGTGCAGCGAAAGCACATTGAATAAACAAAGCAAACACAATGATCGGAGTTCTTGTTCGCATTCTAGCTTGATGGAATATTAGTGTGAAAGTTGATAATTGGATGTGGTCATAGAGGAAGTATGTTAGGTAGAGTAGCCACCTTATTCGACCAGGTACGATGTTGGAAAAGGAAGTAGTAGCGTGTGTGCATTGGCTGATAAAGTTGGGTGCTTTTCAACTGTTTCTTGAGTGAGCCATACCATTTGACCTTAATTTATGAATGGAAATGTGACGCCTCGCTTCATTAGCTCTCTCTAACCAGAATACTCTCTTCTAGTCTATCTTGTCGGTGCAACTGAGCAGGCCACAGACAAAACGTCCAGGTGATGATTTATAGCCGCGTAGTTGAATTTCCCCTAATTAAAATAATTCGAATGGAACACTCGTACACAGAGATATATTGGTAGCTTCTAAATCTGTGGTCGCAATAGATATTAAACAGTAGCTGCATAATTAACATCTTGAATATAGGGAAGCGATTAACGAATACTGACGATGATAACTCACACGTGACGGTGAATCAACAAATCCTGTTCATCTCAAATACTCCTTCGAACCTCCTTCCTTCCCAAATCCTCCTTATGTACGTCATTCCTCCCCTGGTATGTTGAATTCCTCCTCAGGGAGCCACATGGCCCCCGGTTAAGAATCACTGAAATAGCCTGTTACATTGGCCTATAAAGGATCATATCATGCTCGTTATAGGGATCACGGATGTTTAAACAATACAACTTTTAATGTATATTTTGCTTCTTACATGCTTGCTCTGTTAACTCCGCACAGGAAATTTTGACACACTTTTCATTAGCGAGGTTTTCATCAACAGAATGAATGAAAGGTAATCGCACATGAGACCAGCTTGCCTTTTGTCTTGATTTTTAGTTATTCCTCATCCTCATTATATTACTCTCTCTCTCTCTCTCTCTCTCTCTCTCTCTCTCTCTCTCTCTCTCTCTCTCTCTCTCTCTCTCTCTCTCTCTCTCTCTCTCTCTCTCTCTCTCTCTCTCTCTCTCTCTCTCTCCGTCTCATTCTCTCGCTGTCTCGATTTTCAAGTTTTAGCCCAGCCACAATTACACTGCGCAGGATGAGAATTGAAATCGCATAATTCATCCAATCATACGATGAGCTGCGCTAATACAAAGAGCCAAAAATGCCTCTGAATGTGTCAGGAATCGTGCTGTCAACCATAACTAGCAAGTCGATGGGTCACTATTGCCTTACTGCTCAGTCTTATTAATAAGAGTATTTACGTGTGTTCACATCACAAACTACCTGCCATTGAAAGAGCATCATTAGCTATAAAAGATGTAAATGGGTCCACACTAGTAGTGAGGAATACTTACTCACACTTACTATTCAGATTCTAGAAATGAAACATAAATTTAGTGAATCATAAAATTATGCAGTGGAAAATTGAATTAAAAACTTGAAATTCGGTCAAGAAGCAGAGGAAGATCGCAACTTTTGGTTCATAAAATTTCCTTGATAATCAGCATCTCAATTTCTGTTTACAACCTATTTGCAACCTATTTGTTTGCAAATGCTCATTACTTTTGACAGCAAATAAGCTTCATATTACTTAAATGGTGGTTTCACGTCGCTAACATATAAACACAAGAATAACTTGCAAAAATGTAGCTTCTGAAAAAGTGATCAAAATATTATTTAGACCAAAAATGAGCGTTATCTCCACAAAAAACTGAATCTTTTGATACAAAAATTTTCACTGTATGCAGACACTTTTCTGAGTCGAAACTCTACCCAATATACACTTACTCCATGGATTTGTTGGAGACAGTTAAGAGTATATCTGAATTTGAGTGTTCTATGAATGCAAATCAGGTCACAATATGACGAACTCCGCGGCCTGTGTTTAAGTGGCAAAAATTTGAGTTGCACATTGATTATCCAAAAATTTCAAAAGTTTGGGATCCCAGGAGTTATTGCTTTGTCTTTCCCAGCATAGTTAATACATAAATCCCATTTTCATATTCACAGAAATTTATAAGTATTCATTCCTCTAAAAGAATCATAGAGGGATTTTTGCTTCAAAGAATATCTGCATTGGGAAGCTGCAGAAAATAAAAAGGACTTAATTTTCGATACTTTTTGCTTATCTTCCTTTGATTTATTATATGGGCTGCTAAAGGAATTACTTTGTCATAGGCGGACATGAATTATGCAGCATAAGTCTAATTTTAAAGTAGTTATCTAAAAATTAAAAGGACCAATAAAAATCATAAGGAAACTGAAACACACTAGGAAATATGTGGAAACTGGCACCAATCCGTTCTTGCCGACGAATATACTCACACTTTTCGCGAATGAACTTCCTAACTATAGATCATAGGAGAACGGGCTTTGAGCTTTTCAACACTTCGCTTTGTCGATATCGCAAGAGATGATGGAAGGCGGACTGTTCAGCAGTCTGAGTAGAGAAGTACCAGAAAATTGTTAATGCAATATTTCAGCAGTGTCGGAGCGTGCCCGAAAGCTCATCTGCACTAGCCGACACGAAGCCCGAAAGCTCATCTCCACTAGCCTCCACGAAATGCCTGAAAGCTCATCTTCAAAAGCCTCCGCAAAATGCCCAACAGCTCATCTACACTAGCCTTCATGAAATGCCTGAGAGGTTGCTGCCATTCTCCACCACGAAATGCCGTATATGTTTAACCAACCATGCTGACTGCATCATCGAGATCACTAAACCAATCAGAGGGTGAACATTATTAAGATGGCCACAAAATTTCGTAGCATTTAAGGGTGAATTCACACTGCGCGGTTCAATTTTGTAGTCAAGTTACTTGGCAAATTGGTGGCGACTTTAGTGGATATGCATTTACAGTGTAAGAACATCACGGGTCCTACAGGCTATTCTTTTTTTTATCATTTGCATAGATATTAATTGGGTCTGCATTATTGCGGATCTCATCAACCATCCCATTCGCACAATCAAGTTCAAGACTACAATTTCCAAATTTCTATTTCCAAATTTCCAATTTCCTTCAAATTTAAGAATTTGCTATTCAATTGAAAATCTTTTCATTGCAATTTGTAGGGATGATTAATATAGATATAATACTTAGCTATGAAGAAAATGAGGAACCTCGGAATTCCAGCTTCATAAGGGACCAAATTTCCTTGCGACTGCCCTGTTATTATTCAATTTATGCTAACCTGCCACGTTATTGATGTCTACCTTTTCCTCCAATATTACCCTAGTATTTAGGTTTTTAAAAATTTATAATTTTTCATCGATTATATGTACATCAAGTGACCAAATACAATGTCCAAAAAGTAATTGTCATCATAATGCTTTCTAACGGCGAATAGAAAGGTGAAGTCACTACAGCTTCAGCTATACATTTTTGGCAAAAAATCGCTATTCTCAGTGAAAAGTAGAATGGAAATGTTGGGGGAGAGAGAGAATCGCAGTTACTGCATGTAGGGCACTAATCTACAGACACGACGACTACATCAACTTGTTGAGGATCTCAGAGATCGTCTATGAAATGGAAGACCATCAACAGCCGTTATCAATGAAAATACAAAGAATACATTCAAGATAATCTCAACATCGAGTTGTTTTAATTCAGTTTCAAATTTCTGTTATCAATTGAGCATGAAATTTCTTACAATACATTACATGATTTTTCGACGCAAATAGCACGTCACACCGAACTGCGAGTGGATGCTATTCCATCGAAATCCGGCAGGACGAGACCTTTTCATTGAAAATTGCTTTGCAGACCAAGGAGCATTGCTTTTATGACAGGATCATAGTGTCATCATGAGACAAGAGCACATTTTAAAAAGACATCTCCTCAGAGTTTTGGGATTGCAAATTCTTTTCGTCAAATTCAAATTGCTGACATCAGAGGCCTATCCTCTCATCGAAACAGAAAATAATCACACGACTGGATGCTTCTACAGCTATCAAGGGTGTGCAAAACTGTGCATAAATCTAAGAGTCTTGGAATCTTGGTTGCTATTCAGTCAACAGACTGAAAAATGGCCAATTCGAGCGCTAAGGCGCTAAGCATATGTTGTAGTTGGAAACTTTTAAATATGGCTTTTATATGCATGGAAATTATATGTTGTAGATCTATTTGAAACTTAAATTGCTTATTTACTTTGCTGTGATAGCAGACACGTCAAAGCACGACTACATGTATCTAAGTAGGGTTAAAAGTGCCGCATATTAATCAATCTATAATTCAGCATTTATACACCATTTGTCAATCTTCCGATCTCATTTTTATTAATTTGATATCCACATCTAAGGATTTATCCTACATCACATCGATAATGAAATTTAAATGTGGTTTTAATTTACGATAATGAAATGTCAAAAAGTGATCTCAATTTGATACACACACGCAAGTGCTTGAACACAAATAACATTTCATGTGCATTTCAGCGTCTCTGCCTGTGCCGATGCTCATAAGTGCAACTTTGAAAATTATTTGAATTATGAAAAAATGAAAAATATTTTTTCTTTGGTTTTTTGATAAGTATGAAGAATATTCCAGAATGTACTTTTGTAGGGATAAAATACAATTTCAAAATTATGAGCCTATCAGCATGTTGCATGTTGGGATTAATTTATTAAGTATTGCATTTAAGTAATAATTTTTCATTGAAATCATTGATGTTGAATGTTGAAATGATTATCAATCATGCTCATAATGGTTTTTACAAATGTACATTTTTGTATGTGTACATGACATGTCATTAATATTGAAATATATCTTTATGGAATGTCAATTTTTTTTATTTCGTTGGTCATCATTATCTATCTTTTCATTCTTCATCTTTTATTGAAATCAAGCTTTGAAAACGATCTAAAATAAAAAAAGAGTCAAGAATAGTTAATAAATCGCAGGAATCAGCAACTTAGGAACAAACTTGCAAAACTACTGAATCGTGATATGAAATTAGTGACACTGAAACAGAAAAATGCTTTTATTTATCAATAAGAGCTTACTTGCTTCGTCGACGATGTTGTCTACATCTGTCCTGCATCCTATAAGCATTGAGTTGTGTTTTTACCATGCTCTTGGTTTGAACTTCTAGATATTATTGCAGAGTTGCAGAAATAATCACCAATGATCTAATTACTTAAAGGGGAAAAAAATGAAAAGCAATCAGAGTTGTATAAAAATGCAAAAAAAAAGAAAAATGAGTGAAAATGAAGTTTTAATTTTAATTGTGCAGTAATATTGAAAACTTCAATGAACCATGAAATGATGTGCTTTCAACTCAGTGCGTGTGTCCCCAACCATGACCCTCTGCTGCTTTTGGTCTGAGCGCACAGTTCGGATCACTATCAACTCAACAAATCGGGAGGACCTTCCATGGAGATGCGAAGAATTTACACGCGTTTTGTCCGCGGTTTTGCATCTCCTAAACATGTAGAACAATATGCTAATGTATCATATCTTTTGCAAGGGAAATTATTACATTTGTCCATCAGTTTTGACAGTTATGTCAAAACCACATCAGTGCGCAAAACCACATCAGCGAGAGTGAGAATGTCCTATTTGTCTGCTACAAATTGCAAGAAAGTTCACATTTCAAAGGTCAAATTCATAATGAATCGACAAAATTTACAGTAAAGTAATTACGTCAATCGCCTTCATGGCATCACCCGCTCCCTAAATGGGCATGAAAATGTACATATCAGATCGAATACTCACCACATTGAGAACTTACTGAAGAAGACGTTGATGCAGACCTTGTAGGTCTGATAGTCCTAATATTACTTAATGATTCCGATGTCCTTCAGTAGCGGAAGATAAGTGCAGATACAAAACCTTGAAGTGAAGGAAACACAAATATTAGGAATCAGATCGTAGGATGCACCAGTGTCGCGTAGGGAGCCAATTTTCACCTTCTTTCAAACCAGCTGATCTTACGAAGATCCAATTTCAAACTGTAAAACGGATGAACACTCTAAATCACTGTCCTAGAAAACGACCGCTCCTGCCAATCCGTCTTCCACCTCAACAAAAACTTGCTAGTGTTCAGTTTGGGAAGTTAAGACTGATTATTCTCTACGAATTTGGTTGGTGCTCTGCACTCGCAAACAGACTTGTTGAAACCTCCGCTGCAATGGAGTTAACGGCAACGATTTAGATCACCGCTGCCCCTGTTACAGCAGCTCTTTGCGCGCGGTTTTCGCTTGGGACACTTGTAATTTCCGATCGGTTGGCTAGACCACTTCAATGAAGATGCGTTGGAATCCCCGGACTGTCACCGCTCTCTTAGTCCAAACAATCGGCACGCCATTAGATGACGGCTGCCCGGATCTTGTAGACACAAGTAACACTGTCTGATTGCCACTCAGAAACTTTTCAATGGCGACTGTTCATCCGTTAACTTCTATTGCGATTACGGAGACACATGTGTTCCTCCTACACGACTTCTAGAGGGCTACGAATTTTGATTGCGGTGTGGGAACATGATCTTCACTATCGCCCGGCCTGACGTGTAAAGGCGTTAGGAAGGAGAGCCAATTTGTCGCATGACTGCTAACTAGCTTTAAACAGTAGCGGCCAGCGACTTGAAAGCATCCGATCAACACTCTACACCTGACAGAGAGAAGGAAATGACCAAGTCATTTTCGATTCCATAATACCATGTCCTAATTTATGCTTCCATGTACCTCAATCCACTGGCACGATGTATGAAGATATAAATGTTTACCTAAAGTGTTTGTGTGAATGTGTGTCCGTGTGTCCATATCTTCTGTTATGTTTATATCTTAACATTTTCAGATCGCTGCATTTCGAAATATATAGGCAGAGTTTTGAAAGGAACAAAATCAATGAAATTTGTGTCGAAGAACTATAGAAAATATTAGGTGATTAGGAAAGTTTCGCTCTATCTTGCGGTTGGAAACTATGACATCTAAAAATGATATGACGACAGATACGTTACACCGCTGCATTTTTAATTTGCTTGACATGACACTCCAATTCGCGTACTATAAAGGGCACAGATGATAGCGTCAGATACATCGAACAAGAAGATAACAGATATGGCGATCAATCTCCCATGGAATGTCACTAACTGTAGACCAAAACAATTTCATGATGCAATTAACTCCGAAATTCGACCTTTTAATGGAAAATTCATTATTCGGATGTCATCGGCGTCATTTTGAAGAAACTGTTGTTTTAATTTAGTGTAGAAATTGTGAGGAATCTAGAGATATGGTGCTGTGACAAGTGCAACAGCTGATCTAGATTCGATAGGCAGCAGGTCATCTGAAAAGCAAGATGATTGATTGACACATTTTAGAAAATGCGTGGACGATGTTTATACAGAACAGCAAACAACACAAATTTGGAGATGTATTACGCAATGCCAGAAAATAGCTTGGATACTCGGAATCTGCGTATTCAGGAAGACGATCTGGTCAGAGTTTTAACCTTGATCAGACTTCGGCTGCCCTCAGGGGGGGACCACAATACGGCCGACTGAAATCTCGTGCCAGGTTTAACAACTCGGATTCCATGAACCTGAATTCTCATTATTATCACTGCCCGGTTTGTTTTCGGTTAATAACATCGGTATGTGGTAAAGTACGAGTACATTCACACTGAACGCGCCGCGCTCCCACGCGTCTCTGTGGACAGCCCCATAGTGAACGAAAATTCTGGACGCGTGAGGACGACCCGCGCCGCGTCCGATATGAATGGACCTGTGGAGGTATTGCATATTTTGCAGTCCATATTGCCATGATTGCCAATGCCACAACTGTTGTTCAGACATTCAACATATCTTCAGATAAGTGCCATAACCTGAACTTGCAATAATGCCATGCATGGTATTATTCTGTGATTATTGGAGAGAGTCTTTGTCCGTACCAAAATGTGGGTGCTGTGAAACATATCGAGCTTCGGTCAGTTTAATGCCTAAAGTATCCTTGCATTTGCAACCAATGTCAAGGTCGAAGTTATTGATCAAGCTTTTTGAATTACATTTTTAACATTGTTAATTATCTGAAACGTGAATATTGTTTGAAAATGTTCTGAATGATGATTTTGCTCTTGACATTCTTATCAAGTGCAAAGATGCTTTGGACGCCAGACTGATCGAAGATCGATAGGCTGATTCCGGAAATCATTCGAAAAATAGAATTAGCTATAGTTGAAACACCTCTCAACTACACTAAGCCATTTCAATACAGTTAATAATAATGCTCAAAAATGATCTTTTCAACATTTTCTCAAGATGTTTTTCTGTTCCGAAATGCGGCGCATTGAGCACTGTTAGGATGTTATCCTCTCTTCTCTTTTTTCTTCTACACGGGCGTGCATCCCATTATTTTTTTCTTTGATATGTTAGCTCCATTGTTTGATTGAGGCTTTTTCTAATTTCACTGCTGCATTGCTTTTCTAGCGTGTTCATCGGATCTCATTGTTTACCACTTTCTCATTACATAATAATGAATAGAATGCTTACTGCCATGGAGCCAATGAATTGGTTGTCGTGCAACCAGTGAATAGAGGCATGATAATGAACGGCAGCAATGCACAACTAGACAATAAGGCTTTCAATCCCAAGATCCCGGGATTATCGTATTTTACTTACCGGGATTCGTTAACATGTGTTTCTAGGCAGTTAGTCTGTATGAAGATGGAGTAACAAGGAAGTAACAATAAAGATAAATGTAATTAATTGTTGCAAATTGCCACATATTGTTATATTTGAAACTATTTCCTGTTTTCGCTTTCAATGTTAGACATAAACTATCAAGAATAGCCTACATCAGACATGTCAGTCTTATGATTACATGGAAGTGTGTATTACTTAATCATACATTTTTATCATATACTGGAATTGGTTTTAGCGGATATTTGTGCAGCATGCCAAAAATTATCTGCTTTCATTGATATCAAAAAACAAAACTATGTTCAGGCAGTCGAGAGAAAGAGAGAGCGTTATGCATGCAAGCGTAGGTATTAATATTCAATGGATTTTTGAAGCGATTATTATGCAATATCGGGCTTTTACCAGACGTCACAAAAGTCGCGGTACTTGCATTTCGATTTGATATCTCGTACCAGGTTGCGACAACGTATATTGTGTGTACGATAACCAGATCTACGTATAGTTATAGTTAATGTCTGCATATGAAACGAAAACTGATGAAGCTGTTGTTACAGATAATCAAAAGCTATTATTGTGACATGCGGTTGCTATCACAATTCGAATGAAAATAACTTGCTTGTTTGTTCTCATGATTTTTATTTTGGGACTAAAATAAACTTTAGTAATTTGTAACAAGCACTCATCAGTTCATTTCCATAACCACAAACTAAATGCAATGCAGTTTGATGAACATGGCAAATGTAGACCGTATTCATATTCCGCCAATATAATATTGTGAAAATTATGTCATATCGTGGAAACAGTTTCCGTGAATTTGTTCTGTTGAGAGTGTGCTGGTCATGAAATCCATTGATTCAATCATTCTAGGTTTTGGAAGATGATTATGCTGATGCGTGTCATAGAATCTCATATCCTAAACATCAATGTCTACATGGCGTTCTTTGTGATAAATATGATTGCAAGCAGAACAAATGAAACTCCACTGTACTCGTGCATCAACGCAGCATGAAAATTATGTCAAGTTCAAGAATGAATTCAATGGAACTTATTTCAAAAATCAGCGGTCCGAATCCTGGCACAGCTCCCACTCTGAATCACTTGCCACAAATAGCGCGCTTGGGAGAGCAGATTCATCATATGACAATGCTTTTTGCTTATTGCCTTGCTTTCGTATCTAGCCAACTTTATCTCTACACCTGCGAATTAACAATTTGTAACTGGTATGCATTTCTAAGGTAATAATTGGCTATTCAAGAAAGCATTTTCTTCCATCTATCACGAGGGAATCTTTGATATTTTCTGGACACAGGTCGACAAACTCCACATAGTTAAAAAATGACTAAATTTTGAAAAATGTCGTCTCGAAAAATGCTGATTTTTCATTCCTGAGAGTCAAAACGTCGGAATTCTCTTATAGCCCTATATCCCAACAAAGATCGAGTTGGTTGAACGAAAGAATGAAATTGCAAATATTGTGTTTCGTAGCTTCCAATCGATTCAGAAATAAAATAGCTTTTAGATTTATATTGTGAATAGTTTTCGGAATCACAAACGCTTCTTCAAATAAAGAGTGAAGTCATTTAATAGCGAATTGCTCAAAATGAAAAGAAAGTTTCCACATCAGTTTTTGATTCATATCAACATTGCATTCAGATGAGAAAATGACCTGACGGTGAAACTCTCTTCGCTCGAAATCTATTTTCAATCGGGCTCTGCAAATGTTTGTATTTTCATTTTAATCAACGTCATCCACTACTTCAGTATCATTACTGTGTTTTAACGTAAACATTGATGTCATTCTAATGTGTTTACTTAATTCCAGGAAATACTGTAGCCAACTCTGAGATCTTTATCAAATTCATAGACAACTTGCACTTGGTACGTGATATGATGAAAGAATTTCATGTTGAACAAAATGTTTGTGAGCCCTGTGCGATCGTAAATATCTCATGTTGCTATTTTTATGGAAAGTTTGAGCGTTTTTTGACATACTAAAAAACACTTGCTTTCTGGCTAAATTACTATTTTATTGAGGGGTTATATATATATACGTCCATTCTATATAGGCTATTTCATTTTACATACATGCATGCCAACTGTTTGGTGCCTCAAACGAGTCCTGGAAAGAATGAATGTGGAACCACATTCACAAAACTACTCAAAAGAAGTCCCTTTGCTTATTTCCTTAAATTACAAACAAGGAGCTCTTTCGCTGAATATTTTGCGAATATAATTTGATGATGCCTTATTTAGTTAAGAATGCTATGAAATCAAATTATCAACATCCTCTGAGTGTAATGGGACGTGTGATAGTTAGCCCACGAGGTAAGCAAGGCCTGATTGGTAAAGCGGACCACCTGCAATATCTCTATAAGTAGTTCAAGTTTGCGGAGCCAGGGTAACCAAAGGTCTTCGGTTGAGTAAAAACCGTTACTCCTAAGCATATTCCTGTCAGTGATATTATAGCGAGTGTGGAGAGTGCGATCTACAAGCAGCCTAACGATTTGAAGTCTTGGGCTCGAACAGAAATATCTGCAGCCGTCAGAAGGACCAAGCCACCCAGGAAGATGAACCTATCGAGGGGTGAATCTCTGGCAATCAAAACCTTGAGAAGTAATGATGATATAATCATCCTGCCTGTTGACAAGGGTAATGCCGTGGTAATAATGAACAAGACAGAATATCATCACAAACTCCAGCAATTGATCTGTACAGGTCCCTATTTGCGGTTGTCGACAGATCCTTCGCAGAAATGGAGAAGAGAACTTCATGGTTTTTTAAAATCTGCAGTGGAAAGCGGACGAATATCCAGACCAACTATGTTGAAGTGGTGTCCCACACATTACCAAATACCACATTTATACGGACTGCCAAAGGTGCACAAGACTGGCAATCCTCTTCGTCCAATAATTAGTACACTGGGATCGCTTTTGGCACCGGTCTCAAAGATGTTGGCAGAATATTTGCGTCCTTTCGCTACTAAAGGTCCTTCATATATCAAGGATTCCTCAGATTTGATACAGAAGTTGGGATCGATCGATGATTTGAATCATGGCTTACTGTTGAGTTTGGACATCAACTCCTTATTTACGAATGTCCCTTTGGATGAATCATTGATGGTGGTTTCCGACATAATAAGAAATGACGATGCTTTTGGTGCGATTTGTCCTTTGACGGTGGATGAGTTCATCAGTGTATTGTATATGTGTGTGAAGCATTCATACTTTCAATTTGGCGACCATCTATATTTACAGACGGACGGTATAGCCATGGGAAGTAGTCTGAGCTGCAGTTTGGCTAACATTTATATGCATCATTTCGAGAAAGTGGCTAAGGAGTCAGCGCTCAACCATAATCGCCATTTCCCTAAATTATGGTATCGCTACGTGGATGACATCATCGTACACTGGACTCTGTCTCTGGAAGAACTGAATGACTTTGTGGAGTTTTTGAACGCTCTGCGGCCTTCTATTCAGTTTGTTGTGGAGCTTGAGGTGGATTCGACTCTTCCTTTCCTTGACATCCTGATCCAGAAGAATGAAGGCGGGCTTGTTTATCAAGTGTATAGAAAGCCAACTCACACAAATTTATATCTAAACCGTTCGTCTTGTCATCATCCAAGTGTTTTCAAGGGACTCGTCCGGACGATGTGCCACAGAGCTAGGTCGATTTGTTCTCCGGAATTACTTGACAGTGAGCTCCGTAACTTGGAAAGAATTTTTCGGATGAATGGATTTAGTTCAAGTGAGAGTAGGCGTGTATTTGAGCTTCCAACATCCAGTGATATGCATGTACAGGACGAAGATGGTGGTAATAGTGTGGCTGATGTATGTATTATTCCATACATCCCTCGACTTGCAGAGAATATTTCAGGTACTCTGAAGAAACTTGGTATAAAGACCTTTTACAAACCAGTATCTACCTTGAGGAATATGCTGGTTAAGAAGAGACCTACACAGCCCAAACAGTTCGGAGTGGTTTATCGCCTCAACTGTACTGATGACTGCTGCGGATGGTCATATGTGGGAGAGAGCTCGAGAACGGTGGAGGAACGTGTGAAAGAACATCGACGTAACGTGAGAAATGTTGCTACACATTCAGAAGTCGCCGCCCATGTTCTTGACACCGGCCATGGAATCGACTGGGAACATTGCGAGACGCTGGATCGGGAGCCGTTTCATCGTAGACGTCTCATCAAGGAATCACTATGGTCTAGGAAGTACAACAGCGTTAACAAATGTGACTTCAATATCGGTACGGCTTGGAATGGAGTGCTTTAGACTTTCATTTTTGTCTTTCATTTCATTTTAACTTTTCCTTATTTTACTTTTGACTAAAATGAGTAGTAACTTTGTACAGATCGATTTCATAGAGTCTTCGGACACTTATCTTTTTGACCTTTGTTGATTATTGATCATGCATGGAATTTCTAGCGTTTATTTTGTCTGTACATGATTTGTCAATTCAGAACGTGACCATGCTTGCCGGTGGCAAGCGAAATGCATCGTACGCATGAGATGACGTTTTTACTCAACCGAAGACATTTGGTTACCCTGGCTCCGCAAACTTGAATTAATGATGACACAGGGTTTATTCAGACTCTATAAGTAGTGCTTGAACATCATTTAATCAGGATTGTAATGAAAGTGCTTCAGATTATATAATAGTGAAGGCAATCTACATCGAATTACACATCAACCCGCCACAAATTTCAATAGTTTCAAGAGTGGGTCTATCTTGTAGAGAAAAAAATCCTTTATCAACACATCAAAAATCTAGGAAAATCTAGTTAGTTGAGCACCCTGAACCTTCCACTTGAAGTCACGAGTCTTTTCAAAATATAAAAACACGCTTACTCCAATAAAATCACAGATTCAGATAGCAACAGCCAATTAAAATGAAATCACAGATTTGTCTCATTTGCTGCATTTGCCTTCTACATGCCTCTCACCAACATCAGTTATGTTTTCTGTGTTATGTCCTTTTCAAGCGGTTAGATTTCTCAGTCACTACTCAACAATACTTGTAGCTATCAGCAGATGCAAACTGATGCAGATTTGTACAAGTTAAGTCACAAATCTGCGATTTTTACTATGAATAAACGAATGATTTTTGCAATTATCGTCTTGTGAAAATGCATGGCTGTCCAGCCGCTAAGTCGAAATAGCTATTTTCTTTGGAAGAAATATCAACTTTTCAAAAAAATACCACGCTTATTGATGAAAAAATATGAAAATTGGTGTCGCAACTTACACAAATCTGCACCCTACAGGTAAAGAGGAAAGTTATCTACAGGAAAAGGTTGAGTAAACGCATTTTCGACTTAGCGGCTCGAACAGCTATGCGTTGTCACAAGACGATAGTTGCAAAAATCAATCGTTTATTCATAGCAAATCTCGCAGATTTGCGACAAAAATCTGCATCAGTTTGGATCTGCTGATAGCTACAAGTATTGTTGAAGTAGTGATTGAGAAATCTAACCGCTTGAAAGGACATAACACAGAAAACATAACTGATGTTGGTGAGAGCCATGTGGAAGGCAAATGCAGTAAATGAGACAAATCTGCAGCGAACTTTTGTTCTTAATATATATTTACATGTGCCACTCTCACGCATATGCAAAAATGCTTAATAGAATTCTCTTATTTTTGGAGCAGCTTTGGCCAAGAAATTATTTAGACACATTTTCCAAAGAAGTTTTGCGACCTAAAGCAAAGACAGGCGCAGTATTCAATTTACAGGAATAAATTCAAATGCTCCAAACATGCCCAAACGTTTTAAAAGCTCAAATAATCTGATAACTTAACTTCATTAATGCAGACAACCAAAAGAAGTGCGCTTCTACCGATTGACCGAAGGTGTAATTATGCTCATTAAAGTTTGATAAAACACAGTGGATGAACCTTTTCAGTTGGCCTTACAAATACGTGGACCACAGACGTTGATGAGTACACTCTAACTGCAGTAGATTTGCTGAGGAAAATTGGATGTGTGACATCACCAGCATGTGACTTCACACATTTAGATAAAGCACTTCTCAAGGAAAAGCTATCGACAGCATAAAACATGCCTTTACACCAGAGGTGGACATCATTCACACGACATGCCGTTGTCAATCTCAATTTATACAGAACTACATTCTTAAGTCTGTCATAAAAGCTGAAATGCAGCTCTTTGCTCGACCCTATTTGACACAGTTTACACGCATTCACGACTGTGACAGGACAAGTGATTCGAGGTTTTGGGGCCGACTGTATACTTCGAGAGTAAAGCGTGCACTTGCCGACTTCACTTCTCTTCAAATTCGTTGAAAGGAGCTGACATTGTCGAGTCTTCGAGTCAAACGTGAATCCCTTGCACTGAGAATCTTGAGTACAATCCTTCGCACATTGTAGCTTCGATATGGCCGTGTGTAGTGTTTTGGATAATGATGACGGGCATGGCGTTTGCGAAAATCGCTCAAATTGACCGACTTTTACAGCGTTACAAACAAAAACGATGCAAAGGCACGAGGCAAGTCCAACAAGAAGCATATTTCAAAGTTGAAGAGCAGAGACTCAACTTAAATACGATTTTGATTTTGTTATGTTCATATTTCACCGTTCACATATCTTACTTTTTATGTATTCAATTGTTTAAAGTTTGCAAAATGAAGAATGAAAGACTAAAGTAAAAGTTGCGTGTTTTCGTTGCACTATGAACCATAGACTAATTGAAACTAATACAATCTCTGGCGGCAATAGATAAACATGTATTATATGTTTCCTCATGATTTATGCACGCGTCGTTTCAACCATCGTCGCAGTCGTTTCGTTTGAATAATATTGAACAGCATTGAATTTAAAGGTTAAATAAATGTACCCATATAATCTCTTGAACATTCAAATCAAGTGCATCCTTTACGAGCAAGAGTACAATAATATAATTTTTGCCTGAGAATGACTGCGGAATACAGTCGAAATTAATTGTCATTACTTAATATAATGTATAATATAACGGCATATTAAAGACAACAATTTAAAGTAATTTCAAATTCATAACGATGGCAATCTCTGATCAAAGAGTGAGTGTTCTTGTGGAATTAAAATATAGATAGCTTTCTAAGTGTATTTATTTGCAATGATGACTTCAATATCTCTTTATCACTTCATTCCCATAAGGTTTGTGTCCACATAGGGATAGCCGCCTAGAACTGCACCAATTTGCAGATATTTTAGCCAAATTCGTTGATCATCACAATCCATTAAGCATAATTTCTTATTTAATACGACCTGCACACTCAAAGCGGTGAAAGAGTGAGAGCGAAGTATCAGCAGGGCTTTGTAGTCAATGAAGCTTGTGATGCTTCTTTTATGTACTGCCTTGTCGAAGGGGCTGTCGACAAATTTAACTTGTCCCTATTTTACGCCATCCCGTGTTTTCCTACAGTCATTAGGTTTTCATACTTTCATGTTTTGGGTCTGTCACTTGTTGGACTTTTTGATCGAACCTCCTCTTCATTGTTCACCTTTAGACTTCTCCATACTTTACATGTTAAAATGTGACAGTCCAGCCTATTCAAGGAATTATGGTGTCAGGTAGTTGGGGGTCTCGTACCCATTGGTAATATTTTGGTCGGCAGGCCCAATCAACTGACCGAAAAAAGCAGTACTGTTCCACTACCATTGACATGTGTGGGTGACTGTAACCGGTTCATCTAGGGTGTCTCTGACTTGTACCCATTACTACGGCAAAAGGGTTTTCATATGGATTTCTTCCAGCTTTTTTTGTGCTGTGTCTACAAGTGTCATTTTTGCATATTATTTATTCTAACTTTGTTTCTATTACAGAACCGATCATAAAAGACTATCGAAATTCAATCGATTCTCATGCTTTCTAATCCTATCGGACATCAAAGTATCTTATCGCTCGAGAACGTGCAATCTCCGTTTTCAAATAAGTTGGGAAAACTTGCATCCGTTAATTTTTTTGATGGACAGAGGTCAAAACATAAACTTTTTGTGATCGTTGCGTCATCAAGTGCACCAAACTCGGAAGCACCTGGATCTGCATAAACAAAAGGAATTCTGTGATGTTTGACTCTCCATTACTTGAAAAACGAATGAAGTCATAGCTTTAGAATCGCCGATCTACCGATGCTGGGTGACATTGTACAAATTAAAATTGCCTCTGAAATATGAATCTCCTTTCTTACGGCATCTGTTGCACATGGCATCACGCGCATGATATTTGGGACGAGGATATCTGCAATAACCACAAAAGAAGTAATTTGACGAATGATCAGTTCGGACACAAAATGAGTAGGTACTTTGCGTGGATTTGATTGGCTGTGTCACATCTAAGTTGATTGAATTCCCGAAAGCTTCCGAATTTCGTTGAGCAGATTCAAAAACCCTGGCTTGAGCTACGATCGTAGAAAGGTCCACAGAAGTCTCGCAGTCCGGCAGCCAGAACGAATTGCTGCAGGGAACGAGGCCGAAAATACGTTCATAGAATGATGTACACCCTATGCCTATCACGAATCTGAACGTCTGCCGAGTTCTAGTGAGCTCCTCTTCTTGTCAGACAGGATCAAAGAAAAACACATGTCAATCCTATGGGACGCAGATTGAAGTTTTTTAATTAAAATGAAATTCTCTGTGTTTGCTCTTATCAACTTGAAAGTATTAAGTCTACAGTCATAATTTTTGACATGGAATGTCTTCAGGTCATTTCCTACGATGTGAATGGGCTATTATCATGCTTCTAATCGACAACGTATGCGAGAATGTGGAAAAAGTTGCTTAAAATATTTGTGTTTGCCGACAATAAGAGGCTCGCCAAATCAAAACGTCTTTGGCTTCATAGACAGGGATGCATTAACATGAAAGGAACTAACCTGAAGACATTCTATGCCAAAAATTATGACTCCGAGCTTAGCACTTTTCGTTAAATCAGAGAAAACACACAAAATTTCATTTTAGCCAAAAACTTCAATCTGCGTCCCATAGGATTTACATGTGTTTTTCTTTGATCCTGTCTGACAAGAAGAGGAACTCGCTAGAACTCGGCAAAAGCACCGATTCGTAGCAGGCATATAGTGTACATCATTCTGTGAAAGTCTCATTTTCGGCCTCGTTCCCTGCAGCAACTCGTTCTGGCTGCCGGACTGTCGGTCTGATTGAAGTTTACTGCAGTCTACGAATGAATGTCCGCGTCTTCATTGCGATCTTCAGTCGCTGACATTGATTGAAAGTTGTCTTTAGCCAACAACTGCAAAGAATATAGATACTCGTCAAGTGATTCACTATTCTGTTGCCATTCCGTTACTTTCGCGCAGACAATAGATATCTGACAATAACTTTACTGGTCTTCTAATAATTTTGGTGACATCTGCATAATTATCACATTCCGAAGTATTTCAAAAATTTAAGGAGACTTGGAATTGACCAAAAAATTCAACTTCATCAATTCAGTCAGAGTTCTTGTAAATGGAAAACGCAAGCCTTGTCATTCACATTGCACAAAGAAAAATCACAAACTGTTAGGTCTGTGATCTTGGTGACCACTTATGCAATGCGAAATTTGTAGGCGACTGCTCCATCGTTGAGATTGCCCGTTTAATATCATAAATCGCCGGACTTCATCATACCAGTGCGTTGGCGCAACATCCTGTTGAATGATGGAGTCTTTTAATCGACCTGAAGCTGAAGTAGGAGCCAGTTTTGTACCGGTGATCATGTGTAGGGACGTAGGTAGAATTTTCAAAGTTGGGAGCAGACAAATGAATATTTTCTCTTCGCTCAGTTATGTGTCGATTTCATGCGGTATAAGAAAATTATAGAACCTTTTCTTCTTTACTACTTCATCAAAGAGGGAGCGCCGTTCGCACCGCTATCCTTGCATACGTCCCTGATCACGTATTCCTCTAAGAAATAAAGTTCTCATTCATAAGATACTGCGTAGAACAAGTTGGCGTTGAGTGAATGTCTTTGACGTTCCTTTACCTCATGTGGATGTTGTAACCTTCATATCTTCATGCTACAACGGATCACTTTTCATCTGATATAAAATGTGACCTCGTCACTGAGCACGACTGTGAAAGAAAATCTTCCTCTGCTTCCCTTTGAAGGACAAACTTTCAGACAGAGCTCAAGCCAAGCCGTGTTTCTAAACCCCCATGTTCATAGCTTGTAGCAGTTGAATCCGATACCTGCAGCATGAGCTGGGCAGTCATTGCTATGTCTATCATGCCTCCAGACGTGGTCACATAGTGTAGAACTCTTGCAAATTCTGTTATTAAGATTTTCACGAAAGCTGACATTCTTGAAATAATGTGCTGTGCCTCAGATTGAAGAGCCACAGGACCGCTCGTAGCGCGATATATCAAGAGATCTCAGACTTCTACAAGAAATCTGAAACTTACCTCGAGTTAATTCAATAGATCGATGCAGTCCAATAATATGGGATGATTCTTTTTAAAGCACCCTGAATTTACTAAAATATTAAATTAAAATTGCTTACTGCTTATTCATTGATATTCTATAAACCCCTTCACGACCGAAATGAAATTCCGTGCATTGTCGAAAGTCACCATTACATGCTCTGCATGCACAACTTAAATAGGCTACAATGTGGCCTCCAAATCGTGGTGACTTTAAACAATTTATGCATGTATGACGTGCTGTGCGCTCATTGGTCGCGAAAGGAGGACATGTATATTAATTTACGCATCGATGATTGCATTGTGATGCTATATGACTGTTTGGGGATTGTTTAACAACACTCATGTGAGCTATTGATAATATTTTGAAAATAGCTTTAGTTGCTTAATCCTGGAAAAATTACTTTTGTATCATAGTAATTATTGATTAAGTACTTCAGTTTGAAGGTTTTAGATGTGTACGTTATTTAGGCCTGCAAAATGATCAATATTCAAGCAGAATTCCAATGCGGCTTATCCTTCGGTTTTTAGCTAAAGCAAGTCATCTTCAAATATCAGCGTGTGTATTAATTATTCATAAATAATTAAATTAACAACAAACTCAAGTTCGTAGCATATTAGCTTCATAGAACAGTATATAATTGTTGAACTAATGGCGCATGTTTTTATTGCTTCATCAAAAAGATGTGCCAAAGTTCTGCTGATAGTGGTACATGCATGTTACCGGTAATCCCGAGATAAACGGCGACACATTTTATAAATGACAATGGAAGTCAATTTAAAGATTGCCTCTCTGTTGAAGTAGAACTGTAGTGGTGCTACTGTATGGTAAAGCACATTGGATGGACCTTCGTAAGCGGTTTTACAAACTGTACGATTGACTGAGTAAGTGAAGAATATACCTTGATTGCAGTAGACTTGGTGAAGAAAATTGGATGTGTGACATCAACAGCATGCGACCTCGAACATGGAAACAATGCGCTTCTCAGAGAAGAACTGTCGACAGGATTAAGCATGGACTTCCTTTTGCAAAAAGATTCGACACCATTTACAGGAAATATCGATGACAAGAATACCTTGAAAACGACTATATTCTTCAGTGTGTTATAAAAGCTGAAATGCAGCTCTTTGCTCGACCCTATTTGACACAGTTTACACGCATTCACGACTGTGACAGGACAAGTGATCCGAGGTTTTGGCGCCGACTGTACACTTCGAGAGTAAAGCGTGCACTTGCCGACTTCACTTCTCTTCAAATTCGTTGAAAGGAGCTGACATTGTCGAGTCTTCGAGTCAAACGTGAATCCCTTGCACTGAGAATCTTGAGTACAGTCCTTCGCACATTGCAGCTTTGATGTGGCCTTGTGTAGTGTTTTGGATAATGATGACGGGCATGGCGTTTGCGAAAATCGCTCAAATTGACCGACTTTTACAGCGTTACACACAAAGAGTGCACATGAGCACAAGGCAAGTCCAACCAGAAACATGCTTCAAAATTTGGTTTAGTGGCTGAATTCAAATACGATTTTGATATCTTCATTGTTTGTGTTCTGAATTTGACACCAGGATCAGCTGTTTTCATTGCTTCCGTTTTCGTTTCTGATGATTTGAGGTTGCGGAATTCAAATTTGAAAGACAATATCAATCATGACGGGATGGCTGCCATCAATCAATTAACTTTTCATCTGTCTATAACCAGATATTCCTATGATTGCAATTTGTAGACATGCACTATGATGCTTTTAATGAATTTTGATATGAGTGGTTTAGTACAATGACAGATCTCGCCTGATAAAGTCAAGTGGAAACGAGTAAGAAGGAAGTTGACACAAAAGCTTTTAGTTGGTTAAATATTGAACCAAATAAATCAAAATTTCAGATTATTACGCTCCATGGGTCATTGGTTCTGACAAAAACTCGGATTATCCAAATAACCGGACTATCATTGTTTAAAAGAAAAGTGCATTGGTACAAAACTCCGCCAAACGAAATACATTGTATTCTAAGCATAGGGTAGGTATGTTAGGTAGAGTGGTAACTCAGCATTTATTAAATCCCCAATGTGTATACACTTTCGATATTATTAAATGAACTCAAGGGAGATGCAGGTGGTATATTGTCACCAAATGTGTGATATGCATATTTTTGCAGTTTTGCAGAAATTACGACGGATTTGAGTGATCATGATTGTAATAAAGAAGGAATGATGGTATTTCACAGATTCTCAGTGTCATGTCAACTTTGGAGATTTAATATCTGTTAAATTAGCAATTTGATGGGTTCCCATTACTTTCATGCTCAACCTCAAGAGTATTTTCTCAAGCGTGATCATATCACAGGCAACCTACCACTCGAAGAGCAAAATAACATAATCAAAGACAAGGATTTCAATTGACTTTGAAAGGTGTAAATGGTTCCACATCACCATTCAGATTCCAGAAATGAAGCATGAATTTATTGAATCATAAAATTATACCGGTAAAAATCAAATTATAAACTTGAAATTTCGGTCACGAAAGCACGAATAATATAAGATAAGATAAGATAAGAATCGTTTATCAATCAATTACCGACAAAATCAAGACATTGTAATATGTTACCGAAATTGTTTGAGGTCATATTCGATTATAGAAAAGATGCATTGCTGGTAAATAAGAAGTTAAACGCGATTAGTTATACAAATGCCTTGCCTAATTTCTGCGAGTGAGTGAGCGTCTTGGGAACAAATAGTTTAGGATGTTATCATGTTTTTCCATAGACAAGAAGAAGGATATAGCTTGGGTCTCTCTCCGATCTCTAAGTTCTGGGAATCTCTCACATTTGCATTCTTTGTCACAGATTATCCGATGACAATGTTTTCTGACTTTATCGCAACTTTTTCATGAAGACTTCCATTATAATATAATTCATGAAATTTTCTTGATTTCATGATAGTTGATTTCATAAGCTTGATTTCCGCTTAGTTAGGATGCTTATTATCAAATTTTCATTCCTTTTGATATTCAACTTGTTTCATACTACTTATATAGGAGAGTCATCTCGGTAGTATATAAATTGCCAAATTTTGACTTTTTTCAAAAGTGCTCAAATAATTTTTTGGACCACGGAAACGTAATCTCCGCAAAAAAACTGAATATTTCCATATAAAAATTTTCACTGTTTACAGATACTTTTTTGAGTCGACACTCTTCCTATATATCCCTACTCTATGATTTTAAGGGCTTGCTTATAAAACCAATTAGTGTTTCATCACTGTATAAAATTTATTGCGTTTCATAAAAATAAATATAAAGCAGTGATTAAAGCAGTCTAAATTTACGGTGTTTTACAAAGACAAAGATCAAAGAGTACTCTATATCAGTCACACACTGCTTATAATCAGCATTTTGAGCAGTCTGCAGAGGAATTGTAATTCACAAAATAATATCAGCAGCGCGCGAAATTTGAAAATACAGAAATTTACTGATTCAAATAAGAAATGTTTTTGAACCTTTTTATGTTGAGAAATATGAGAATGATCAACAAGAAAATTGAAGAAATTTATAGCCAATTATTTGTCCGAGTCATTGAGTAGGCGTCGGCATATAGTAAGTATGTTGAATTTCAATCCAACTGTGATAGCATGCAGTGAAAATTTTGTATCGGAAGGTTCAGTTTTTTTCGGAAATAATGCTCCTGATATCCAAAAAAAATACTTGATCGGTTTTTGAAGAAGAAATTTTGCAAATTCCTCATGTGCTTACATAATGTACATGCAGCTCATTTGAGATTACAACATTCAAACTAATATTCGATAAGACAATTTCATATTCTTATTAGATATGAAATGGAATGAAATTTTTCAGACTATAATCATAGAGTAGGGATGTAGTAGGAGTCGACTCAAAAATGTATCTGTATGCAGTGAAAATTTTTATATGAACAGATTCCAGTCCAAAAAAATATTTGAGCAGTTCTAAAAAAGTCAAAATTTTGCCAATTCATATACCGGTACTCTATGTAAAAAGTATGCAACAAGTTAGACATCAAAGGGAATGAATTTTTGCTAATAAACATCCTAATAAGCGGAAATTAAGCTGATTATCTAAGGAATTTCATGAATTGTATTATAATGGAAGTCTTCATGAACAAGTCGACATCTTTTTGTGTTTATTTGGCTGAAATTTCATATTTCTAATTCATGAAAGCAATAGCAGGTCATCGAGTTGCCAATTTAACAAATATTACCTCTCCAAGGCTGTCATGACACGGACAATCTGTAAAATAACATCATTCATTCTGCACTATTATCATGATCAGTCAATCCCGTTGTAATTTCTTTAAAACTGCATAAATGTGTATATCTCACATTTTGAGACAATTCCGACTGTATCTCCCTCGAGTTCATTTAATAAAATCGAAAGTGTATACACTTTGGGGATTTAATAAATGCGGAGTTACCACTCTACCTAACATACTTACTTTATGGTACCGAGCAAGTTATGTAAAAATTGCCCTACTTCCGAGAAGTGCAGAGTATTCATTTCATCAACCCTCATGCGTGAAATGGTTTACCCAAAGTGAGTTCACCAAGAAGGAAGTGGAATTGATTTTCTTCAATATGCCATGCATGCAACCATTACCACAAGCTGAAGCTGAGAAAACCAGATCTAAACACCAAACATGAAAAACTTGTAGCTACAGCGACATATACACTCTATGGTGGGGTTAAATCTTAAAGCATATAATCTTAAAGCATCCAATTGAAAAGGAAATAAGCTGATTTCCGAGGAAATTTCATGGACGGCATTATGATTTGAGTCCATGCGAAAATTAGGAGCTGTATTCTGTTTCTTCGCTGAAGTTACCTGATTTCTTATCTTAGCAAATTTAGTTAATAGTTTTATAAACAGGCCATATGGAAATGTAAAGGACACACTTGTCTAAATTAACAGAATTCTATAATACTGATCATAAACGGAACACCTAAATTTCGCTGAAATTCAATCGATTCTCGTGAATTCCAATGATTCCATTCATAATTTATGTTCACGTGTTCAAAATACACTACAATGAAAGTCTCATTCATTTGATTGTCTGTGACGCTATAAGATGCTAACAACTAAGGAAAGCCAGTCGATTGCCACATTCATGCAATTTCAACTCTTAAATATCTTATTAATTTGATTACAAGAGAGTTCCTTGCTGTCATTTAAAGTTTATAACTATAATCTACCGCTATTTCATTATACGAGTATATCTGCATGATCTTTATATGAAATTTACCGGCTCTCCACATAAACTTGTTAATAGTCTGATTGTAGAGTGGATTAAGAGAGTGGATGATTAATTAGTTGATATTAATTAATCTATAAACAAATTCTTATTACGCATCACCGACATGATAGTGAAACAGACAAGAGGGGAGTGGTAATTGCCTACGCTTTCTTTTAAAAAATTGCTCACCGAATCGGTGAACCAGAAAAGAAATAATGCTGTCGCTGATTTATCACAAAATCGTGATCCTATTGTCTGAAAACATCATTTTCATATATTTCATTAAAGTGCGTTGTATCTTCTCAATGAGTAAGAATATGTAAGTTTTATTCAAGTAAGTTCAATAATTCCTTTTCAAACTTCTTTAAACATTTTCTCATGAGCGCAAAATTAGTTCACTGAATGCGTAAACATTTGCAATCGAGAACAAAGACACGCTTTCTCTATTTGCTTGTGCGTTAGCGTGCAGCAAGAAAGTGACACTTTCCGCCAAAAATTTGTGACACATGTCCGTCATCATTATTTCTTTCCTATAGTCCACCTATTTCGATGAGCAATGCATCAAAAGAAGTTAAGAAAATGCTCGCTATCCCCATGCCTGCCTCATTCATATGCTTTCTATTGAAAAATTGAGCGATTTTCGTGTATTGACCTCGGTCCAGCAAACAAAATAATGGATGCAAGTTTAGAATAGATTACTTGAAAACCGAGAATGTAAGCTCTCAAAGGATGCGAATAGATTGATTGAATATTGAGTTGCATCCTCAGTCGAATGGACCTGAATAGCTGCCACTTCATCCCGTATCAGCAATCATCAGCATGCTTACTTCGCATTTCTCAGCATCGACACAACTCCATATTGAAAGTTGCAGTCATACTCGGGCAAATTCGGAATGCACAATAGGCATAGCAAGTGAAATTTCGATAGGTATTTATTAAATTATATATTTAAATATCCTTGAATAATGCATGGCACGTTGATGTGCGGTACGATTGGAGGGCATGATGATCGATTGAATTTCGACATTATTAAGGTGGTCCGCTTTGAGCATAATTTTTGAAATAAATAAATAAATATAAGTACACTAAAAAGCATAGAAGTAGGTGTACCACAATGCAAAGTTCATATGTCTTATGCACAACGGCGACACAATGAAAAATCTATTGTTTGTAGATTACATTGTATCATAGTCAAACCATTTGTAAATTTTCAGGTACATGTAGTCGTGGAAGTTGCTGACAGCAAAATGAAAGTTATTCTTAAATAGAATTTTAAGTTGGATGAAGTTTTAAAGTGTTTCAAATGAAATAGCCTACTATCCCATGGCATACTGTGGCTGTGCGAACAATCATTGAAAACCAGAATCCAATTTTATATTCGTCGGCGATAAGTATGTGAGCGAGGCTGCAAAAACCGACCACTAGCGGAAATAGGAGGACAGAAGCTGTAGAAAAGATGATCAGGATTGCTATAGATTTTATGTAGTCGTTTTCTTGCTGCCAGATTTCCCCATTTGGTGAGGTCAGGCACGATAGAACATGCGCAATTTGAGTCACAAACAATTCTATGAGCTCTGTTTTGTATCTTGTTTACCATTAAACTATTCATCGAAGTCATTCCTACCATGAAATTTGAGCAGTATTGGATACCTGACAAAATAAGTCCTTTATACACACGAATGAGAGATGCTCGATCAAGGAATGGACGTAGGATGCGTAGAGCTACAGACGTTGAGCACAATACTTTGCAACATAATTAATGTGGTTCCTCCATCTCAGAGTGTCCGTGAAAGTCACACCTGAGGCCGAATTCACGAAAGCGGTTACCCTGTAGCTGCAGCTCAGGTTAAGGGTACCCAATTCTTCCATCGATGTAGTTACAGCTACTTAACCACAAAATGGTATTCCGGCACTATTCGACGTTCTAAAAACTTCTCTGAAAGAACTCATCCTTTGCATGCTTATGATGACATTGACTTCATATCGCGATATCGATTATCTAAGCAGACGTTTAATAACATATTGGATAGGATATCTCCGAATTTGGAAAAGGTAACTCAGAGAAGTGAATCAATTTCAGCAACCGATCAGCTTGCAGCCACATTGTGATATTATGCAACAGGAAGTTTCCAAATGGTAATTGGAGATACCTGCGGATTATCACAGCCTTCCATATATACAGCTATCTCATCGGTTAGTGCAGAGTGAGATAAATTGTGGGATCAGACCATTTTCTTTCCTGTCGAGTCAGCGGATATTCGCACAGTGAAACAACAATTCTACAATATTGCCAGCCTTCCTAACGTTGTGGGATGCATTGACGGAACGCACATTCCTATCCTGAAGCCGAAGGAGTACGAATGGCAGTACCTCAACCGAAAAATGTATCATAGCATTAATGTGCAAGCAGTGTGCGACTCTCCAGGGAAATTTATCAACATGGTTGTAAATCATCCTGGAAGTGCTCATGATAGTTTCATACTTCAAGATTCCCAACTTTAGACCTATATTGAGGCTAGCAATGACATCGGATTTATCCTTGGTGACAGTGCTTATCCTTGCAAGAGATGGCTGATGACTCCCCTATCAAGTCCAGAAAATCAGTCACAAAGAAGATATAACTACTCTCACAAACGAACTCGTGTACTAATAGAAAATGCATTCGGAGTTTGGAAAAGACGATTTGCAGTGCTCAACACGCCAAACCGACGTAAAATTCAAAATATTGCACGTGACATTCGATCAACTGCAATCCTTCACAATTTCGCAAAACATAATAATGATCCTGTTCCTGAAGCTGAGTCCCCTATATCCTTACCGACCACTAGCGATCCTAACCAAATCCCATCAGAGATCGAAAGTCATGGCTTCATGGTTCGCCGACACCTCATTAACACGGTCTTCAACTTTTGATCAATTTCGCAATTCATACATGCAGTACCGTGTTTAATTCAAATGCCTTGTGATTCTTGGATGTAGGCTAGGTCTATATCTCGCAATTTCTTTTATGTTCATCGAAATAATGTCTATTATGATTAACACTCAATGCCTAATGCTGATTTTTATTTGTAGCAAAATACACTGGGCAATAGAAGTTCTAATATGGGGGAGCGGCGGGTCCATTTGGCACCCGGGGTTGGGAGCATTGCATGCCACCATTTATAGGCCTAGATATACCACGTGATCTAAAACGTTTCCGAAACTCTGACATGGTTCATGTACATGGTTCGTAAGTAGACATATAACATTTTCCAATGATTTACATGTAGGCCTTACGATATTTATCTTGAAAATTGCCTTAATTCCGTGCTCAAGTAACCCCGAATTACAAAACAATTTTCTCCATAACACATAATAGCCTTTTTATTGTCTCATATCGTCTAAAAATCTCACAAAAGAAAATACTCCGTTATTGTCATTTGAGTCAGGCACGGCAGCACGAAGCGAAACAGCTGTTGCTCTGACCTCGACCATGGCTTCGTATGTAGCTATAGCGGCTTTCAGTTGAGCTTCTAGAACCTCAACTTGCTTCATAGTCACTTGATGACTTAATGACCTCTTGGGTTGGGATTCCGGAGTCTTTCGAATAGTTTGGAATTTTGGATCAGCTTGAATTGAGATTTGAGAAGAATCCATTTCGGACGATTCCTCCCCAGCATCCTCTTGGTTTTCCTTGTTAGTAATAGGTAAAAGACCGTTTGAGGACAAGACAAATTCAAAAAAATGATATTTTTAAAAACGACATAAATTCATGAATTTGAACCCTTTTTCAGGTTTTTAAGACCTAAATTCATAAATTTAGACCATTTAAAAAGTACCATTTTTTTGAAAAATCGGTATTTTTAAAAACGACATAAATTCATGAATTTGAACCCTTTTTCAGGTTATGAAGACCTAAATTCATAAATTTAGGCGTTTTTAAAAATACCCAATTTTTCAAATTTTTCAAAATCTCAAATTTGTGATTATGACATTTTACTCCCAAAATCATGACCGTTCAAGGACACCGAAAATGATAAAAGTTAAGAATCTCAAAATTTGAGAATTACAATTTTCACCCCCTTAAAATCATGACCGTTCCAAGCCACAACATCAAAAAAATTGGTATTTTTAAAAACGTCTTTTAAATCCATTTTTCAGGTTTTTAAAATATGAGATAACTAAAATTATGTGTCTAATAATATTTGAAGGAATTGGCATATTCTTAACAATAAGTTTAGGTACTTTTACAATTGTTATATCTTCAGGTGTTTTAGTAATTCCAGTAGTTGCTACTGCTTTGCACTCAGATGATCCAATTGTAGAGAACATCTGCTTCTCGCATTTATGAAGAAAAGCATTTCAGTGTAAAGAGCTGTGACCCCCACTCAAACATTTGAAAGGAAACAATGTATTAAAGAACAAACAGCTGCTACACCCACTTAGACATTTGTAAGACGTGGAATATATATCCAGCAAATCCTACTCCGGCGTCCCTTAAGATTTTTTTTTATTATAAAATGAGCAACATAAATGAGTTTTTAAAATTATATCGAACGCAAACAACTACAAATTTTGATCTAAAGAAAATCGCAAATCAATTGGGAATAAAGAATTTTCACATATTGATGAGAGACGAGTTACAAATGATTAAAAATAAGCCAACAGGAACCTTCAGTTCCCGGAACAAAGTTTCAACTATAAATTTCGTAACCAATCTCCACACGTCAGATCAAAAAGGTGTACATTGGTCAGCAGGTATCTTTAATAAAAACGGAGATAATTACTATTTCGACTCTTATGGACTTCCACCTACAAATGAAGTAAGAGAAATACTTGGAAATGGAATTTATAATACATTTCAAATTCAAAAACCAGGAACTACTTACTGTGGGCAATTATGTCTTTATGTTTTATTGAAATTACGGGTAGGAGTACCATTTCTAGATATTATGTTAGAATTGAACAAGGGAATTTCATTCCCGAAACGTTAGTTCCAATAATAATGATAATTAAAAATCAAGCGAAGCTAGCTAGCTAAAGCGGCACCTAAAGGTTAAAGCTCACTTCGTTGTAATTCATTTTGATAAAATCGGCCTCTGATATCTTCATCATCTAAATCTTTGATTTCGTAAGTAATCGGATAAGTTTGATTTATTTTACAAACTTCAAATATTTCTTTAGTCCAGTAGCCAACAAAGCCCTTTTCAAATTTATTCTTATACTTAAATATTCTAACTCTATCTCCAATCTTAAATTTCGGCTTAAGTTTCTGCAAATTCGGATTACTCTCATTCGAATAATTATTTTCGAATATTTTCTTTCGTATCAAATCAGGATCGTCAGAAGCATTATTTGGGGTTTCTTCAATACCTGAATGAATCTTATTGTTATAATCCCCAACAATTCCTGGTAATATCTTCAACCATTTCTGATTTCTTTGCTCAGTAAATTTCTTGAATAATTTCTTTTTTAACGTCCGATTGAATCTTTCTATCACTACAGCCTTTCCTGCATTTTCAGTTGAATAAACAGTTTCAAATAGTGGCCTAACATTTCGATTGTAAAATTCCGATCCTTTATCAACAAACAATTTCCTTGGCTTTCTATTACTTTCTTTAAAGATTTATTCAAACGCATATTTAACTGATAGACCACTTTTCTTTTTTAAAGGCTTTACCCAAGCGTATCGTGTATATAAATCTATAACGGTCAATGCGTATTTATAATCTTTTTCATTCGGCATATGAATAAGATCAGCACTCCAAATATCATCTTTATTAAATACTTTTACTTTCAAAAAATATTTAGGCCTTCTATATTCTTTATGAATTTCGAACGCATAGGTTCGAGCGTTGCTCTCAGACAGCTTTGCTGTCGTTTCATTTGCTGTTGGATCAATACCCTGACCGAATAATATTTTAGCTTGTAAAGCTTTCTTAACAAACATTCTTTCAATTCTTTCGCTAAAGGAAGGATTCTGAATGCAATCTAATTCTTGTATCATTTTCTTATCTGCTTCATGTCGAGAACTTAGGTCATGATTTCGGTAAGCTAAATCATGTCTGTAAGCGGCGGCGTCTACTCTGTTTATTGGTTCTTCACCTGGTTTTGGATTATTATTTTCATCTAGTCTTATATCTAATCGAGTTCCTGGACCGGTATATGAATGACCAGGAAGATGTTTTTCTTTCGAATATTTACTCCAAATAAATCCAGGAAAGTTTTCTAAAGTTTCTTGTATGTCGTTACCTTCATAAATTTTACAATTTGAGTTTTTATTTTTGTTTAATAGATAATTTAATAAATCTAAATTAGCAATTTTTAATTTAATTAAATTTTCGGAATTTGTAGAATTCATTTTAAAAGATAAAATAAATGTTTTATCGAATCAGACCAAAGGCCCTGAGGTTATTACCGAATCATACTAGGACTTAGGTATATTCCAGAACTATCTTTAGTTTCCTTAATTTCAATTAAATCATCAACATTGTGGAGAATATTTTTAAGAACTCGTTTTCCTTCATCAACTAATTTTAATTTACTAATAAAATTATCTACTACTCCTTCTCCCTTAGCAACCTTCTCTAGCTCTCTGTTATGACGTTTTTGTTCTTCTAATGCTGCCTTCTCTGATTTATTTTTATTTACTGCTTGGACAATACCAGCTGTCCCACCTGCAACACTTCCCGCAGCTGCTACTTTAAGTTAGGAAAAATTTTAATCTATTCTAGTTATGAAAAATTCTTAAGTTACCAAAAATTTTAAGTTATCAAAAATTTTAAGTTACCAAAAATTTTAATTAACCAATAGAATTTTGTTCAGAGACTTCAGATCATCCTAGCCATATTTCCATTAAGAATTTCAATAGAATATTTTACATCTTCTAGCAATAAACCATAAGCCATCAATAAAGTTGTGGAATCATTTTTTTCAATATTAATTGTTACATCACAACCATTTTTAATAATATCTTCTGATTGTGCACTTAAATCGAAACAGAAAACAGGATATAAATGTCTCCAATCATCAGGAGTTAATTGTGGTTCAACTCCAAATTCTATACAAGGATTTCTATAAGCATCATATCCTTCCATAAATTGATTATTGGTATCATCGAATCTTAATGGATCAATTGGATATCGGGTTTGATTTAATGCAACTTGTAAACTTCGAATTGTATTAAAATGAAAAAGATTGTTGTTCTTATCAAAACTTGGAGAATTATTTCTTTGAAATGTTAGTAATAAATATCTTGGAGTATTCGAAGTTCTAGTAAAATGCCAGTTAAATCTTTGCTCAGTAAAAGTGACAGAACTCGCAGTACGCTTTAGAAAATTTACTGGAATTGGTTTGTTAGTATTTAATCTTTTTGCAATAGCTGTTTCAACCTCTAAACTAGGAGTAATATGCTTAATCCACCATTCAAGTTTATCAATTTTTAAATATGCTTTTTTTCCAGTCTTACCAAAAAAGATTAATTCATTATTTGCTGTACGATGAATTATTAATTTAAATTTTAATTGATATGATATTATGTCATAATCTAAATATCCGAATAATGGAGACAATAACCAATTTACTGTCTGTTTACTTTTCTTGTTAAATTCACGTCTTTCTTTATATGCACTATTGTTTGTTTTATTTAAATGATTTGCAATATTTTCTACATCTTTCGCAATTCCTGCTGCATCTGTTCCAGCGTGAGATAAATCATCAACAATTATACCATCATTAGTATCAGGAAACCAACCTTCGATTTCATGCTTTTTATTATTTTCACCAATTGTTACAAATCTAAGCATTGTATCAATTACACCTGGAGAATCACTTATTGTTTCTATATTTTGAGTTGCAACATCTAAACGCATTTGTGTAAATAATCTTGGAAAAAAATTATTATCTAATGCAATATTATCGGTATCTGGTAATGGTGTTGTAAAATTGGCATCACTATATAAAGAATATTCACAGTGTAAAAAGGAATAAGGTAAATATAAATAACTCTGCTGATTATCAACTTCAAAAATTAAATCACCTACAGTATTTACTCTACCGGAAGATCCGGGATTCATAGCAATTCTTATATAGTCATTTTTTTTTTATTGTAACTGACGAACGGAGGATCGTCTAATCTAAATTTATTTTCGATAAGTGAAGACATTTTTATAAAAAATAATTTGACCTTTTTGTTTTTCTCATACACAGAAAAATTTTACTAAAAACATTACTAAAAAAATTTTACTAAAAATTTTACTAAAAAAATTTTACTAAAATATAATTTTAGAATTTTGCTAGACCATTACCTCTTATTTATTCAATTGAACGTTGTATGGCTACGCCTGTTTTCTTCCCCTTTTTACTATCAGACGGAGCTCCGCTCCTCAAGGTTTCACCCCCTACAGCCATGTTAGCAATTTTGTTTTTTGTTTCCTCTGAAAGTTTTTTAATTTTTTCAGTTGTTCGGAATCATTCTTAAGTTTACGAATAGTTTCCAGTTGTTTTAATTCGTTTTGAGACTTAACAGCATTTGATATTGCACTAGCTGTACTACCTATAGCAGCTGCTCCTTTTGCAGCAAATGTAATCAAATCTTTATTATTTTTAATTAAGTTAACGATACTTCCAATACCAGAAAAGATACCAGCCCCTTCTTTTTGAATTGTTTCTACACTGTCATAATGGTAAACAGATTTCATAGATGGTTCATGAGCAATTTTTTGATTTGAAGCAAAATGTTTAAGATTGTGTTTATAAATTATAGGCATTTTTTAGGATTAAATTTGACTTTTGGGAAAAAATATTTACGTTAATATTTGCGCTATGATTTACGTTTATGATTAAGATTTACGTTTGTGAATGGACAACAACTTCGAGATAACTTTATTAATTGTCTGTTGCACTTTATCTATTGCGTCAAGTAGCGTGTGATGTACTTTAATTTCTTTTCTATTAACTTGCATTTTCTGCTGATTCATCTTCAACGACGTTTTAAGAGCATTTAACTTAATTTTAAGAACATCTAATTGTCTTTTAACAGAATCTAACTGTTATTTATTTTCTTTACAGTTTTCTTGTAAATTTTTCTTTAATTCATTTTCTAAATTGATTTTGAGAGTTTTCATTTTATCAACTTTTTCATTAAGTGAGTTTACTTCATTTATTATTCTATTCATCTTTTTCATTTCTTGAGTAATTTTAGAACTTAATTCATCAACACTTTTTTGGAATGTAGTTTGTAACTGCTTTAAATTTTTTTTAATTCTTTCAGGAAGTTTTTCTATTTCATCTTCTAATTGTTCTTTTAACATTTTTATCTGATGTTTATTTTTAATGACTGCAGATTTTAACTTTATAGAAAGTAATATTAAAATTTTTGATTGTTCTGAAATCTTTTTAAAAAGTTTTGCTATATCTGCTTCTAGCTCTCTATCCTTTTTATCAAGTTTTAATAATTTTTCGTTTAATGATTTGTCATTAAGTTTTAGCAACTTTAATTCATTCATCAGTGGAACCAAAACATCGTTTATATATTTTTCTTTTAAATCATTGATTTGTGTATCAACATATTGTTTATTTGTTAACTCTGTATTTTGTTGCGGAAGAATAGAAAGATGCAATGGACCAGATAAAACGTCTCCAGTTTTCATGATATAATTTTCTATTTCTATTTCTGATTCACGAATTTTCGGGATATATGCACCTCCATCAACATTTGGTAACATCATTTTTTAACAATAAAAAAATAAAATTTTTTCTAATAAAAATAAAAAAAATGGAAAATCCAAATTTAAAAAAATTCTATTCGCCCGTATCATCCTGTTCTTCTTATTCGACGAGATCAACCGGATTTGAAAATAAATGTTTTGATAATAATAATAATAATCCATGTATAGACGTAAATCTTTTATTCGAATTACAAGCAGAAGTATTTAGAGAACAGACTAAAGGTTTACCTTCTATTGAAACTAATTATTGTATTTTTCCAGGTGATCCATTTATAAAATTTATGGAGATTGTAAGTAAATATCTACATGTTGCATATGTAGAATTGAATAAAGAAAACATGGTTATAATTGGTCATAATAATGTTTATGGATTTATTCGCGCAGTTTTACCAATTAGTAATACTGATTGGATAGAAACTAAAATTATCAATTACATCAATATTAGAGAATAAGTTAAAAAATTGAAATCCTTTTCAAAAGAAAAAATTAGATTATTTGTTGATGAACAAAACCAATATAATATTCATATAGAGAGTAAAAAACATAATGAAGAATTATTATGTCAAGTTTATTATAGAGACACTATTTATAAACAAGAAACATTAGAAATGCCGCAAAGATATGATGATGATACATATATAGGATTATATTGAAACTTAAATATTAATTTATTAAAATCTTACATAAATGGGTTAGCTCAACAAGAGAAAATTTATATGTGGACAACACCTTATACTATTAACAATGACCATAATCATAATCATAATAATTTTAAAGAATCTTATAATAATGATTTTAAAGAATCTTATAATAATAATTTTAAAGAATCTTATAATAATAATGATGATGATAATATAGATGATGATTCTGAAACATCTGAAAAAGGTGTGAATGGTAACAAAGATTATAAAAATATTAGTAATTATAAAAATTTAAGTGAAGAAAAATTTATATCTCAACATGATATTAATACTACATATAATCAAAATTTATCTAAATTTCATTTTCTTACAATTGAAAATAATAATGATGGAACAGTTGAAGATGCTGTTAGACAACTATGTGTCGGGTCTACAAAATTTAAATTAGGATTTACATCTACTCAATTTAAAATTTAATCATCTTTAATAAAAACTAAAAATGATTCAGATTATGGTGGTGTTATTAAATTTTCTAATAAAGATCGAAGACCAATATTTTTCTCTATTATATTATTATCAAATAATGAATATAATTTGGAATTAGATATTCCTATCAGGGAATGGCATCCTATACCAAAAAGTGTAATTTATGATTTTGAAGAATCAATTTATGATGATGATGAAGAATCAGTAGTTAGTGAAAATAAATTAAATTATCTTTTGATAAAACGTTATATGATAAAACTTAATATGATAAAACTTAATGTGATAAAACTTAATGTGACAAAGAAAATAAAATAACTAAAGAACGTGAAATATATAATAATATAAAATAACTCTCAAGACCTTGATATTAGAATGTTTATATCTAAAATTAAAACACAAATTTTTTCTTTAAAAAATAAAAAAATGGAAAATACCAAGTTTTATTGTAACTTATGTAAAAAAAGTTGCAAACAAAAAGAAGTTATCAATCTCATTTACAAAGTAAATTGGATTTACAAAATGTAGATCGAGTTGATGAAGGAAATATATTAAAATTAAATAATTATAAAAACTATCTAGAAACATTACCTACTGATATAAAAGTTAAAAAAATATTTGATGATTATTCACATTCGGAATATAAAAAAGTTTTTAATAGTGAAGATGAGTCCATACCCGATGAAAGATATTTATTTAATGATACAGATGAATTTAACGAAATAGATGAACTAAACGAAATTAAAAAAACAGATGAAGCCGAACGAACCGAATGTTCTAGGGCTTCGCCATTAACAGATATAAAATATTTATTTAATGAATCTGTACGAACCGAAGGTTCTAGGGCTTCGCCCGTTGAACATAATGAAACCGATGAAACTTTTTATAATGTATTAACAAACTTTTTCAAAATATTTAAGAAATCTTTCAAATGTTATATGAATGTAGAAGTACTTTATACAAAAAAATGGACCTAATGGAATTCCTGAAGAAATAATACAAAGACATTTTACAAATTCGCAATAAATTCATAATGTAAATGATATACAACTTATATTTGAATCGATGATAAATAAATTAGAAAATTGCATAATTGAAGCCCAGTTACGTGAATCTGGTTGGAGATTTGTTAAAATACTATCTAAGAAAATAGTAATTGATAAATATAAAAATAATACTGGTGGTAGTTATGTTCGTTTACCTTTTCGTTCACCACAAATAATCAACATAAAAAATGAAGATGATTATTGTTTTCTGTGGAGTATTATAGCACATTTACATCCTGCAGAATATCACAAAGAAAGACTAAGTCATTACAATAAAGAAGAATACATAAATGAGTTTGATCTTTCTGATGGTTTAGATGAATTTCCATATGATTATAATAGGTTAATAAAGTTTCATAAAAACAATAAAAATTTAATAGAAGTAAATGTTTTTGAATTAAATGTGAATTATGTTTCTATTGGTAATATTACTCCACTTTACTCAGATTCAAAAAAATTTTATTTGAATAATAAAAATTTATGTCAATCAGAAATAGTATACAATAAAAGAGGAAATTACATGCATCATAATATTTTTACCAAGGAAAAATAATACCGGGTGGGCCAAAAGTCTTTGTCGGTAAATGTTTCATTGTATTTATCAATTTATTGCAATTTCGTTCGCCACGCTTGCATGTGACGAACGGTGGAGTTGTATCACCATGCAGCGCGCATGTTGTCATATCACGTGACGCGTGCGCAAGCAGCAAGCAGCGTGCATGTGTTTGCTTCTGTTTTCACTTCTTTCGGTCATCAAGAATGGAGATCACGATAGAGGAAAAAGTTATGCTAACATCATGGGCCATAGTTTACGATAACTGTGAAGAAAGCCGAAGATTATTTACGCAGAAATACAATAAGGAGGCTCCATCACGAACGACCGTATCGTACTGGAAAAAGAAAATGTTGGAAACTGGGAGCATTGTTACGGACAGACCCAGGTCCGGACGACCGGTGACAGCTACTGGAGATGATCATAAGGAAATGGTTGCTCAAGCAATTGATGATGAGCCCACTACATCGACAAGGCGGATGTCTGAAGAATTGGATATATCAAGAACATCGGTGAGACGTATTTTGAAAAGTGAAGGTTACCACCCATTCAAACCATTGTATTCGCAAGTTTTAACCGATGGTGATGATGACAGGCGGCTGGAGTTTTGTCAAACTATGCTTGCAAAGTATCGTGAAGACCCCGCACTACATCGGAAGCTTACTTTTTCCGATGAGTGTGTCTTCCACCTTGCAGGACATGTCAACAAGCACAATGTGCATTATTGGGGACAAGAAAATCCTCACGAACGATTCTGCAACCCTGGACGAACCCAGTCGCTAACAGTTTGGGCGTGGATTGGATATTCAGGAATGATTGGCCATGACATCAGTGCTGCAACAATGAATGCGGACAGATATTGTACCATTCTGAATGATATCGTGGTTCCATATTGCGAAAGGCACCGTGAAAAGTACTTCCAACAAGATGGAGACTCTGCCCACTACAGTCGCGATGCAAGGAACATACTGGACCAACAGTTGAATGGGAAATGAATTGGAAGGAGAGGCCCAATTTAGTGGCCTCCCAGATCGCCGGACCTCACACCGTGCGATTATTGGTTCTGGGCCTACTTACGCTCGAGAGTGTATGTAAATGGAGAGATATTTCCCAATCTTGACGAGCTCCGAGAGCGAATTGCTACGGAAATCAATGCAATCCCAATGAAAATTTATCGTGACAGTATGAAAAACTTCAACACGCGTTTGCAGTTGTGTCATGATCAGCAGGGCCACTTCTTCGAAAAATGAGATTGATTATGAAGTTAACTTTTTTATTCGTTTATTCTTGAATGTTCAAGTATATATACGAGTGTATTTATATGCATACTGTTCATTTATATTTACTTATAAATTGATAAATGCAATGAAACATTTACCGACAAAGACTTTTGGCCCACCCTGTATGTACTGAAAAATTTGAAATTGTTAAAACACTATCACCAATAATGATTAATCATAACAACCACAAAGGACGTAATTATAATTATGATTATGATTACAATTATTCATCTTTATCTTCAGAATATCAACAAAAATTACAAAATTTAAATGAAAGTTTACAAAAATGTAAAACAGATTATCAACAACAAACAAAAATGTTACTTCAAGAATATCACCATAAATATCAAAACAAGATAGAAACGATACAAAAATTAAATGAAGAAAATAAAGAATTAAATAATGAAGACAATAAAGAATTAAATGAATGTTTAAAAAAATGTCAACAACAATATAAAGAACAATATGATAAAGAATATATTTATCAGCTACAAATATTAAATCAAAATTATCAACAGTCTGAAAAAGATTTACAAAGATATATCGAATTAACACATGAAATATATCAAGATAAATTTGAAAAACTAGAACAAACAAAACAACCAGCACAAGCGAATATATTATATTATCAGGGTCATTTTATATTGTGTAAAGATGTTTCTATATTTACAAAAACTTCAGATAATGCTAATTTTCCCTGTCTCCAATGTATGACGAGCTTTAGAACTAAAGAAGAAATGAATAGACATTTGGAGAATTGTCAACAAAACGAAGCAGTTGAAAATACTTTTCCTAAAGATGATTATTTAGAATACAATAAATGGTATTTCAAAAATAAAGTACCCTTCACAATATATTGTGATTTCGAAGCATATAATGTTAACATAACACAAAATCAAACCGAAGGTTCTAGGGCTTCGCCCGATTCTGATAATGGTACGGACGAAGCCCTAGAACCTTAGGTTTGTAAATATGAAAAAAGTGCACCTGAAAAAAGTGCACCTGAACAAAGTAAAGAAAAATATTTATTTGAACAAAAACCATTATGTTGGGGAATGTACATTCACTCAAATTATCCTAATTTATTTAAATCAGAATATTTTCAATACTATGGTGAAGATAGTTCAGAAATGTTTACAAAGAAAGTAGAGGAATTACAAGGTCGCTTTTCACAATTGCTTGAAACAAATATACCAATGCTTCCATTAACGGATGAAGAAAAATATCATTTTAATGATGAAATAAAATGTTTTTACTGTGGAAAAGAATTTACAAATAATTATAAAACTGGCAGAGGTAGATATCTTGATAAGCGAAGCGGCGGCTCTGCCGACAAAGTAAAAGATCATGATCATCTAAATGGATTATATAGAGGTGCAGCACATAATTCTTGTGATCTTAATGCTAATAAATTTAAATATAACTTTGTTCCTCTATATTTCTATAATGGTTCTAAATATGATTTCCATTTAATAATGAAAGATTTATTTTCATCTGAAAAATTACAACAACAACAAATAAATGTACTATGTAAACAAGAAGAAGAATATTTTTCAATGCAATTAGGTTGTATTAGAATTTTAGATGCATTTAGATTTTTTACTCCTTATTCATTAGATGTTATGGGAAAAACTGTGAAACCTGAACAATGTGAAATATTAAATAAATATAATTTAAAACCTTTAAAAGGCATATTTCCGTATGAATATATAACTGGAGATTTTAATTCTGTGAATAAAATTATGGAAGAAAAACAACTTTCTCCAATAAATAAATTTAAATCAACATTAAAACAATCACAATTATCTGAAGAAGGCTATGCAGAAGGTGAAAAAAATTGGAGAGAGTTAAATTGTAAAACAATGTATGATTATACAATGAAATATCTTCAGATAGATGTATTAATCCTTACTGATCTTTTTGAAAACTTTTGTGACATGTGTTTAGAATATTACGGAATAGATCCATGTTATTGTTATTCTACACCAGGTTTAACATGGTTAGAAGGATTAAAACGTACTGGTGTTAAACTTAAACATTATAAAGAAAATACATATGATAAATTATTATTTTTTGAATCTGGTATTAGAGGTGGAGTTTCATCAGTTTTAGGTAATAGATATGTTAAGTGTTATAATAAAAAAGTAAATCCTGATGATTATGGAATAATGAAACCTTTATCTCCAGAAGAAAGCGATCAGTTTATAAAATTGTTTTATCAAAATATAGAAGGACATATATCAAATGAAGATAGTCAAGCAGCAGTTAATGAAATCATGAGAGAAAACTATTTGTTATGTTATGATTTTAATAGCTTATATTCTTCTTGTATGATACAAGAATTACCAACAGGTGAAATGACATGGTGTAATATTCGTACGACATCAGAGATGTCTACTAGGGCTTCGCCCGTTCTTGATTATCAAAAAACACATGATGGAAATTATAATTTTGGTTATATATATGAAGTTGATTTAACATACCCTGATTATATAAAAGGCGCAACAAAATATTATCCTTTCTGTCCCGAAAACAAAATTCCCAATATAGAAGATTTTTCAGATTATCAAAAGTCTATAATTCCTAAGAAATACAGACCAACAAAAAAACTTATGTTAACACAAGGTAATAAAGGAAAGTATGTTGTTGAAGGAAGAATGCTAGATTGGTATTTAGAACATGGAATGATTCTCACTAAAATACATCGAAAACTAGAGTATAGAAAATTTAGGTGGTTAAAAAATTATATAGAGTTCAATATTGAAAAACGTAAAATAGCTAAAAGAAATAAAGATGATTTTGGAAACGTGTTCTTCAAATTAATGAATAATGCATTTTATGGTAAGACTTTAGAAAATGTGCGTAATAGACAAAATATTGAAATAGTTTATGATAGAGATAGGTTTCAAAATTTAACAAGGAAACCTACATATAAAAGAACTACTAGATTTAGTGATAATCTATGTGCTGTACATTTACGTCGAATTAGCGTAAAACATGATAAGTTTAATTTTATTGGATTCACTATATTAGAATTAGCTAAATTATATTAATAATTATGGCAAAAACTATAAATTACACTTTACAGATACCGATTCTGTTTTCTTAGAATTAACAGTACCGTATAATTCTTCACTTGATGAAGAAATTAATAAAATAAAAGATATCATTCATCCTTCTGATTTATGTAAAGTAAAAGATGAACTAGAAGGAAATGAAGATTTCATAACAGAAGCTATATTTTTAAAATCTAAATGTTATTGTTATAATACAACTAATAATATTAAAACACATAAAACATTAAAAGGAATTTCAAAGGCATCAGTGGCTAACCAAATAACATTTCAAGATTATAAGAATGCATTATTTAATAATGAAATAAAAACAGCATGTAATTATAGACTTAATTCAAAGAAACATAAAATGTATTTAAAAGAGGAACATAAATTAGCATTAGATCCAATTGATGATAAAAGAAAGATTTTGCCTGATGGAATAACTACTGAACCTTTTTAATTTTCTAATTTCTAAGATAGACAAATTTGATATATATATATATAAAATAAAAAAATAAAATATTATAACACTATATTTGTATATTTTTTATCACTCGGTAAACAAATCTTCTATAACTCTATCATGAATTTTTTTATCAATATTAATTGTAATGAAGCCGTAATCTTTTGACGAAGCATTATTACACGATTGTTTAAATTCATCTTTATTTCTTACGCATAAATCTCTTAACAAATCACTTAAGTTTCTTGCATTTATTTCAAATAGTATAAATATATTTGCATTCTTTCTAATAACACTTCCATCTAATGAATACATACTTTGTGTTAAATAAAAAACACTACAGTTATTATGTCTACCTCTTGTGAAATAATTTCTCTGAACTGACTGATTTTATCATTAACACAATCATCAAAAATTACACAATGTTTCATTGTTTTATCTAGTTTACTAGGATCTTGCATATTACCACTATCATCTATTAATTGTATCTTTATGTGTTTATTTTTATTAGATTCTACTAACTGATTATTTTTTGCTGCTTCTTCACACCACGAACTTATTTCTTCTTCATCTTCAGATTTTTCATATTCTTTGAATAATGAAGCAATTGCTGTTTTTTAAGATTATTTTCAAATCCATATTTTATAAATTGATAGACGGGTTGTTCTGCTGTTGTTGTATAAATTATAAGATTGTTATAATCCAAAAAATTTGGAGTCGTTAAAATTTTAAATAATCGATACGTTTTTCCACAACCTGATCTTCCACGAATAACTGATAAAACTTTATTAGATAAATTTGGATGAGGATTAAATTTGATCTTTTTTTAATTTAATGGGGGTAGTTCACTCATTTTTGATAAAAAATTTAATTTTTATTTTATTTTTATTTTTTTTGTTTTTAAAGAAGAAGAAGAAGAAGAAGAATAAGAAGAAAATTAAACTTCTCTAGCTTCGCGTGGGAGTTTATACCTCCCGAACCAAAAGATCTATCATAATCTCTTCACCTCCAAAATCTATTTCTTGTCCTTTCTCATCAGTGATTCTAATGTTAATACTGTTAATAGTTTTTCTTGTAATAGGGAAATATATTAATGTTCGTGGAATTACATTTAGTCTATAACCAATGGGTACAGTAAAAGCTGGAAAACTGAATATCAAATTTGACAATTTACCATTTATATATCCTCCTTCAATAATGTCACAATGTACAACAATTGAATTTATTTCGGTTATTTTTGGAATCTTCTCACTTAAATGATAACCTTGACTATAAGTTTGTTTATTAAATCCTAAAAGCTTTGACAATGATCTATCATGATTAAAATCAACTTGATGATTTTCGTCTAAAGTAAGAGAAAATTTATTAACTGCCGGTTCAACTGCAAAATGTAATTGTTTCTTATCTTTAAATGCTATACCTAAATGTCTCTTAATTTCAGTTGATATTGATTCAACTTCGTAAGAACCAGGAAGAAAAGTTAGTATTTTCCATGTTTTACCTTTATCAGTAGAATATCTAAATTGGTCATTCACATCTTTGATAACGTTTTGAATAGTGTTAAATGTGGAGAAACTAGTCAATGCAATTTGATAATTTTTATTTTGTTCCAAATGTAGAATGGGTTCTAAATTACAAGTGTGTGATGAAGTAGTTGTTATAATTTTTAACGTCGTACTAAATTTTGATGAACACAAAATCTCTGTTAAATTTTCTAAATGATTATTAATTTTGTCAAAATCTACTGATGATAATTCTCTCGAAGACATTTTTTTAGTTAAAATTTTAAATAAATATCTTTTATAAAAAAATTAAAAACAACAACATATTTCAGCTACGGGCGAAGCCCTGGAAGACATTTACGATGTCCCGTTATACTTTTATAATCCTCATCATTTAGAATCTTGTTTTCTAACAGTCTTTTCAATATAGCATGAATTTCATTGAAACTAGAATTATGTCCTTCTTTTATTGTAGATATTAAAATATTTAATCTATTTAGTAATTCTTGTGGATCATCTGGTAAGAATACAGTTGTTTCTGTTTTAAAACCTTTTCCTACTTTAACTCTCGTTGATAATAAATTTTCTAATTGTTTATAACGTCTAAGAGATTTTGCTGCACCAACTCTATCTAACATAGCTTTATATTTTATGAGATCTTCTACAGCATAATTTTTTAAATCTGCTCCTCTTAAAAGATGAACAAAATTTTTATCTAAACTAAAAGGAGATTTATCTGGTGAAAAAATTAAACCTCGAAAAGGTTGTGGAAATATTTCTTTTTGTCCGAGATAAAATCTAGGTATTGTTTTTCCATCTATAAGTGAAATAGAATGTTCAAATTGCATAGATTTTGGTAATTTCTTATTAATGTTTGATTCTAGTAATCCATAGTCATCTAATATAGTTTTGTGCTCTGGATCTGTTATATCAATTTGTTTATCATTATTTGTAAGTTCTTTTTCAAGAGTTTTAAATGGTTTCATAGTTTTTTCAAAATCAGTTTTTACTTGCTCGGTTTGCTGTATTTTTTCAAACATATCAGATTGAATACCAGCTTTTATCATTCTATGTTGAAGATGATTTTCTTTCATAATATTTCTTTGTTTTATTAACTCTTCTAATTGTTTTATTCTTTTAAAATTGCCAGCTCTAATTTTATCCATTATTAAAATATAATATTTGAATTTTATGGTAACATTGGAATACAGCAAAAACATTTGACTGAACAAATTATTTTTTTATTGCTTTGTTGTCTTTGTTCTCGTTTTAAGTTTTGTTTAATAAAGTTTTGTTTAAATTTTCGCTTAAAGTTTTTAGCTCTTCTAAAAAATTTTATCATTTTCTTCATTAGAAATTTTACCATCACTAGAAATTTTACCATCCTGTTTATTCTTATCATCAACTTTTTCTGACTGTAATTGAAATGATATTTGATTTACTTCATTAGCTATTTGATCAAATTTTTCAATCTCATCTAACGTAATAACATTATCATCACATACTCTTTGAAAGTAGTAATGCAATTTGTCATAGACTTCTTTAATATGTAAATTCTTAGTTTTTAATGATTTTCGTTTATTAGTTATTAAAGATTTATCTAACATTGTAACAAGTGAAGTTGCAAAAACACCCGTACCTGTTAAAGCTGTAGCAACTACGGGAATTACTAAACACTTGAAGATATAACAATTGTTAAATCACCTAAACTTATTGTTAAGAATATGCCAATTCCTTGTGTTACATTCTTAACTTTAGTCCATCTCTTTCTTAATTTTTTTATAATGCTCTAATCTTAATAATAATTGAGATTATTTATCTTTCATATAACGTACTCTATCTTTGTGTTTTTCTTTGTTCATTTTTTCAATGTCCATTAAAGTAGAACTACGTTCATATGATAACGAAGGATATATTCTTGCGGTTTCTTCCATTTTCTTCCCCGTTGAGGTTTCTTCCATTTTTGTTTCATCCATTTTTAAAGAAATATTTTGAATAAATATTTTGAATACAATCTTCTGAAATTCTATTTCAATCGAAATTCGTAGTTGTTTGTTTGCCGTATATTTTTAGGAAGTCTCTAATGTTACTCATTTTATAATAAAAAAATTTCTTAAGGGACCCCTAGAAGTCAGAAGGGGGGAGGGATTGAGTTTGAAATTGTCGCATAATGATGACTTTCCTTATTACTTATTCGATTGAAGCTGTATGATTTAATTTCATCTAAATTAAAAAGGTACATTTGTAAGGAATCAGTTTATTAGTAGAGTTAGTGTTTCGTACATCTTTAATCAACTGCAATTCATTTCTCATCAATTGGTGAAAATTCTTTATTCCCAATTGATTAGCGATCTCATTTAAATCGAAATTCGTAGTTGTTTGCTTCCCGTATAATTTTAAAATCTCAGTCATGTTATTAACCTGAGGTAATACATCACCTATATTACTCAGTATAACTGTCGGATTTTCATCATTCATTTTAAATGAAATAAATTCCAATAACTGCAATAATGTCTACTTCTTGTACAGAAAAATGAAAACAACGGCAGTGTATTTTGCATCAAATATAATAATACAACACTCAATCTTATCACACAATTGTACAATGTCAGTCTACTATCAGTAGACTGGAGAACAAAAGAAAATTCAATTACATTTCAAAATAATCCAAAATGCGTTACTACTAAGTTCCATGAATCATTCTTAAATATCAAAGATTATGTTACATACTGAAATATAGATCTATACAATAGCAGTCTCATGGTAGTAGACTGGAGAACAAAAGAAAATTTAATTACATTTCAAAATAATCCAAAATGCGTTACTACTAAGTTCCATGAATCATTCTTAAATATCAAAGATTATGTTACATACTGAAATATAGATCTATACAATAGCAGTCTCATGGTAGTAGACTGGAGAACAAAAGAAAATTTAATTACATTTCAAAATAATCCAAAATGCGTTACTACTTATAAAGAAGTCTTCATAAATATGTATGCATCAAATATGTATGTACATTGCACATATCTTAAAAGTGAAACAACACAGTTAATGTTCATTCATCTTGGGAACCAAACCTCATTTCTTCTATAGTTGTCGGTTGATTCAATTTTTCTATATAAATTTTGATTTCTTTAAAATGTTTTCTAACAAAACTAATGGGCATTGATGAATTTAAAAATAATACGTGTGGTAGAATTAGATCTGATAAGTTCAACAAGAAATAACAATAACTTACGTTATAGGAAATTCTAAATAGTTCCAAGTTTGCCACAAATCTGTTTTTTTTATTGTCACTCAATTCCAAAATTCTTTTAAATCCATAACCTTGATAAGCAGCACTTCTCAGCAACGACCCATGGTGTACTTTATCACTTGCAATCAGTTTTGAAATCATAGTAGCACTATCCTCGATGGTAATGAAATGTTCTTTTGTAACATTGAACTGAGGAATTGTAGTAGTGGTCAGATACTGTTCTATTTTTAATGTAATATCCTCCACTTGTTTTTGAGAGTCCAATTTGTTCTTCTTTCTCGATTGAATTTCTAAATTGCACTCTTCAAAGTATTTATTCGCAGTTTCCTTGTGTTCTTCTTTAATTAAGTTTAGTAAAATCGGCATGTTAAACGAAAAAGCTTCCGCGGCAGTACGTTTTGGAATTTTGCAATGAAGAAAGAAAACAGTCACTAGTTATGATTAATGGAATTGTAAATGAAGTCTTACTTCCTACATGCTGCAATATATTCCACGTCATTTTAATCTTTAATACGGGTAACAGCTGCTTGCTCTGTAATTCAATGGTTCAGGAATGCGATAAGCAGCTGCAATTATATCATGTATGCGGGAGCAGCTGTTCCCTGCAATTGGGAGGTTCATCAGAGTGCAAAGCAGTAACAATAACGGGCATTCTAAGAGATTGTGTTACATTCTTAAAGAAATATTATTAGACACATAATTTTAGTTATCTCATATTTTAAAAACCTGAAACATGTATTTAAAAGATGTTTTTAAAAATACCAATTTTTTTTATGTTGTGGCTTGGAACGGTCATGATTTTAAGGGGGTGAAAATTGTAATTCTCAAATTTTGAGATTCTTAACTTTTATGATTTTCGGTGTCCTTGAACGGTCATGATTTGACAATGAAAAATGTCATAATCACAAATTTGAGATTTTGAAAAATTTGAAAAATTGGGTATTTTTAAAAACACCCAAATTTATGAATTTAGGTCTTCATAACCTGAAAAAGGGTTCAAATTCATAAATTTATGTCGTTTTTAAAAATACCAATTTTTCAAAAAATGGTACTTTTTAAATGGTCTAAATTTATGAATTTAGGTCTTAAAAACCTGAAAAAGGGTTCAAAATCATGAATTTATGTCGTTTTTAAAAATACCATTTTTTTGAATTTGTCTTGTCCTCAAACGGTCTTTTACCCATTACTCTTGTTAACGGTGACATCTTGACTGATATCTGAAATATTTAAAATACTGTGTATATCGGTGATTGTTAGGCTCAGAATAGGGCAAAAGTTGACTTACCTTTGAATGCTTCTCTTGGTCCTATTTGATGATTCTCTGGCGTCAAGAATTCCCTTGAATGTTGGGCTATCTCCAAACAAGTCGGCTATATTCTGCTCTGTGGCCGTCAGACTAATCGTTGACGCTGATCCACCACCAGTCCCTGACGCGTGCCTACGCATTTTGGATAGCTTTGATTTCGCACGATTATACATGTTTTTGTATCTGGCCTTGATTTGCTCCACGCTTCTGCTTCCTTTGCCGTCCAGCGCATTGACAGCGGTAGTTATTTCTTGCCATGCTTCTCTTTTCCTCCTATTGATGTCTGCACTTTTTTCTTTATTCTTCAATATCCCAACTTTTTCTTCATATTTTTCAGTTAAGAAACGATCGAGCTCTGAACCTTCAGTCATACCAGCCATCCTGTCGAATGAACTCGATCGATGTTAATGCTGTCAACTGCGATGGCAAGCGTTCATCACATCGATCGACAAAGGAAAAATCGTGTGTTTGGTTCGCGCGCGTGCTCTGTAGCTGCAGCTATTCGAACCCGAGTTACAGCTTCATTCATGAATACCGATTTGTGGTTTAAGTTCGATGAGCTGCAGCTAACCTCTTAACATCAACTACAGTTACATAGCTAAAGCTACATAAACTGAACTTGTTTCGTGAATACGGCCTGAAATAGTGATCTCATTTACAAATGACATCTGGGATAGTATTGGGGTGTCAGTCATACAGTAAGTATATTAGGTAGAGTGGTAACGCCGCATTTATTAAATCCCCAATGTGTATACACTTTCGATTTTATTGAATGAACTCGTGGGGGAGACAAGTGGTATTTTCACCAAATGTGAGATACGCAAATTTATACAGTTTTGAAGAAATTACAACGGAATTGACTGATCATGATGCCGCAAAGCAGAAGGAAATTATATTATTTTAAAGATTGTCCGTATCATGACAGCCTTGGATAGGTCATGTTTGTTAAATTAGCAACTCGATGACTTGCTATTGCTTTCATGATGAACCTCAAGAGAGTCATTTATAAGCAACCTGCCACTGGTAGAGCAAAATTACATAATCAAAGACAATGATTTCAATTAACTTTGAAAGATGTAAATGGGTCCACATCACTATTCAGATTCAAGAAATGAAACATGAATTTAGTGAATCATAAATCATGCTGGTGAAAAGTGAATTAAAAACTTCAAATTTCAGCCAAGAAAGCACGAATAATATCGTGATTTTTTCATGAAGACTTCCATACTAATGCTGTTCATGAAATTCCCTTGATAATCAGCTTGTTTTCCGCTCAGTTAGGATGCTTATCATCAAACATTCATTCCTTTTGATATCCAACTTGTTTTAAACTACTTACAACGGGGAGTCATCCCGGTAGTATTTAAATTGGCAAAATTTTGACTTTTTTAAAACTGCTCAAATAATGGGCCGTGACTTTGGTATCCAAATTGCCCTGCTTTTGACCAAGTTGATAGGAAGACCAGTACTGGAGACCCAAGTAAACGTATTTCTATGTTCGACGTCAGGAATCATACGGGAATGGCTATATGATGGAATTATAAATGTGCAGTCATGTGTTGTTTGTGCAGTCGCTGTTGTCATGTGTTGATGGATGTGTTGTATTCCAAAATTGTCGCCATTGACAAAGCAGCAAGAGAACAGCTTCTCGTGCCGGTTGTTTAAGTCTGTGGTTGCAAGCACTTTGTCGATCGAATGAACTTCAGAGGGCACATTTTGCTGTAGGCTGATACATGTTCATGAAAAGGAAATGTTCTCTAGATGTCGAATGTATGTCTTTCCTTCATATTTTTATGGCAAAAGATTCAGTCTTTTGCGGAGATTATGTTTCTGCGGTCCAAAAAATAATTTAAACAATTTTGAGATGCAAAATTTTTTGCAGATTATTCCTGTATTTGTGTACTACCGACGTGAAGCCACTATATAAGTAGTATGAATATCTTATAGGTGTTAAAGGGGAATAGTATTTAATAACAGGCATATTAATTAAGCGGAGATTGATCTGATTATCAGGGAAATTTGATGAGTCGAGTCATATTAAAACGCAGGTCTTCATGGAAAAGGTGAGATCTTATTTTGCGTCTTGGGTGAAAATTCTAGTATTCAATTCAATTTTCATCGGCATAATTTTATGATTCACTAAATTTGTGTTTCATTTTTTGAATAGTAATGTGGACCCATTTACATATCTTTTAAAGTAAAAAATTTGATCTCTGTCTTTGATTATGATGTTTTGCTCTTTCAGTGGTAGGCTTTGTGATATGATCACGCTTAAGAAAATGCTCCTATTAATAAAGCTGAACATTAGTAGCCCGGAGAATTGTGAATTTGACAAACTATATTACTTCTCCAAGGTTGACATGACACAGACAATTTGCAAAATACTGCTATTCCTTCTGTATTGTTGTCATGATCAGTCAAATCCGTGTCAATTTCTCCAAAAGTGTAAAAATTACATATCTCACATGTGGTATGTGGGTGTCTACTCGAGTTCATTTAATAAAATCGAAACTGTACACACAATGGGGATTTAATAGATGCTAAGTTGCTACTCTACCTAATCTACTCTATGGATCAGTCAGTGTGCGACGTGCGTTGAATCCTACAACTGAGTATAAAACTATCTGGACCATTGTTAGAATGATTTCATGTTTTTAGTGACACAGTCTCTAGACATCAAGCAACAATTAGGCTAATTGAACTTGATGCACAAATTTGTATTATCAGCACGCAAACACAACTATGAGCAGCTTTATGAGCAGCTAAAATGAAATATTGCAGGGTTTGAAAAGGGGATTGATAATCTTTTCGATGGAGGGAGGATGCGTCGCAATGGCTTCCGCCAAGACTGCCTCACTTATTCTTTGACCCGGTATTGGAGAAATGCACAGCAGAACGCTAGAGGCAAATGAATATCTACTTGAACAGTTGAATGACTGAAATTTCTCGCATACGAATCCTTGTTCGTTTTCCATTAGTCTGGGGGCTGAGGGGGGTTGAGTGTGCAAAAATATGTCCCCGCATTTTGAATCTTGATTCTTGTAAAGGACCCCTAGGATGATTAAAAAACTTGGGTAGACATTCCAGATCGAGGACCTTGACCCCTAAAATCAAAATGGCGTCCAAGATGGCCGCCACGTCATTGCTGTCATAATAACAGAGCATAGAAGTCACAAAGCATAGTGATAATGGAGTCTAATCCCAGGTTATCAGGGTCGAGCAATCTATTGAGACTATTTACAAGCCAATTCAACCATCTCATGGTCAATTAAATGTGAAATGGCCGCCCCATGAGGCCACCAAAATCCAAGAAATATTCATTTTTATGCTAGTTTGATGCTTTTGGTTACAAAAGTACCATGGCATAGTGATAATGGAGTCTATCCCCAGGTTATCAGGGTCGAGCAATCTATTGAGACTATTTACAAGCCAATTCAACCATCTCATGGTCAATTAAATGCGAAATGGCCGCCCCATGAGGCCACCAAAATCCAAGAAATATTCATTTTCTATGATAATTTTATGCTTTTGGTTACAGAAGTGCCATAGCATAGTGATAATGGAGTCTATTCCCAGGTTATCAGGGTCGAGCAATCTATTGAGACTATTTACAAGCCATAATTTCGGATGCAGTTTTTGTGACAATATATATCAGATATATATTCATTCGATCTAGGGTCTTCTTAAGAGTATACAACTTATAGCATTTGTTAGTAACATGATATACAAAGTCATCTTGATTTACTTGTTCCAATCTTCTTGCAACGACGTCATTGCGTATTCTAGACGATTCGAGAATTTTCAGTCTTGATTCTGCTGTGCTGCTAGTTGCTTCTGCTGTATTTGTCTGACAAATGATGCACTTTTTAACATCGACATGTGGCAACCCTGATTGACTTCTCTTTAGAGGAATTCCTTCCATTTCTGTCATTCGGACAGTGTGGATCCTGAAAGCAAAAAGGAGCATGGTTGAGAAAGATAGCAAAAGAAACCTAAAGACGATTATTTACAAGATAGTCAAATATTAATGTGATGCATATCAAATTTGAGCATAGTTTCTGGGCTCCCGTCAGGGAGGCCATTCCCTGGAATCTACTTCTGAATAGAAGATGGCCAGTTTGGCATGCTGAAATGAAAATCCTTTGGGTGTGGCAAAGTAATACACTAAAGGAGTAAATATATAGCTATTAGTATAGCTATACATAATGCTAAGTCTTGTTAAATGAGGCATATAATTAAGTCATACTACTTGATTAAATAGGCATAGTTATCAATGTATGTAGATATTTGGTATACCCGGTATAGGAAGCGTAATCAGCGATGCATTCTGTATACACATACTCGTACGTCGTAAGATAGTAGCACTGATAAGAACACAAAGAATGACATCAGTTCAAGCAACGCATGAGCTGAAACAAGGAGTCCTGTTTTAAGGTTTGATGGAAGGTTTTCACAAAAAAATGACTCACCATTCCGGAACTTCATTGGAGTGTGGCGGATCGTATCGTAGATGAACTTGGCATTCTTCACACCATCGAAGTTGTATAAAAGCATTCCCTTTCGTGATGACGATGCAATGACGACACCAGTGATTGGTAGATAGTTGAGCGAAACGGTTATTGTATCAAGTGAACACAGGCTTATGAAATGAACAACTACATTTTGCATTATTTTACATTTACAGATAGCAATTACATCTAGGATATACTCCGAGACAATGGTCCTAAAAAACAAATCATTAAGCCGGTTCCTTACAATTTAGCAGTCAGAAATAGGGCGGCCATTTTCCATTTATTTGACCATAAGATGGTTGAATTGGCTTGTAAATAGTCTCAATAGATTGCTCGACCCTGATAACCTGGGAATAGACTCCATTATCACTATGCTATGGCACTTCTGTAACCAAAAGCATAAAATTATCATAGAAAATGAATATTTCTTGGATTTTGGTGGCCTCATGGGGCGGCCATTTCACATTTAATTGACCATGAGATGGTTGAATTGGCTTGTAAATAGTCTCAATAGATTGCTCGACCCTGATAACCTGGGATTAGACTCCATTATCACTATGCTTTGTGACTTCTATGCTCTGTTATTATGACAGCAATGACGTGGCGGCCATCTTGGACGCCATTTTGATTTTAGGGGTCAAGGTCCTCGATCTGGAATGTCTACCCAAGTTTTTTAATCATCCTAGGGGTCCTTTACAAGAATCAAGATTCAAAATGCGGGGACATATTTTTGCACACTCAACCCCCTCAGCCCCCGGACTACATCTACACATTTGTGCGAAAAGGATTCTCTCGTCTTGCATATCTGAAAAACAAATTCCGCAACCACCTCAATGTTTCTTCAGATCTTCGGTTGCAACATTCTTCGAAGTAGTGCGATTTTTTGAAAGCTGTCCAGACAGGCTCACTTCTCATTGAGACTCAACTTTTTTGTATGAACGTTTTAATAGATGCACTAAAGTTCGATTCCGGATGCTGCTTTCTGTTTACTTCACCGAACACTTTTGTTAGATACACCGTCGTAGATGATACTTTGTCGTAAATGTAGGAATAGTTATGAGAACGTGGTAAATTATGATCAATACCGTCAACTGAACATCGAAATTTACGTCGTCTGGCGTCGACAATTTTATAGTGGGCGCGAAAAAGTTTGAAAACCCCTGAAATATACGAAAGATTAGAAAAGTGAGTGCGCATTTACAATACAAGATTTGCAATGCATCAGGATAAATTGTTAAATAATCGATCAATGATGTTGTTCACAAACTGTGTCTAAATGATTATTGTTATATTCATAGATGGAAGAACAAATGTTTGTAGATATAAACAGAGTGCATTTCGAAATGCGAAATACCTGCCTGGCAGTGTTGCAGTAGAGTAAAAATTACTCCATCACAATTGCATGGTTATTGTAAAATTTTAAAAATACTAAAATGCTAGAAATTTTCCAGACGATGATTTTGAAATATATTCGAAATTAATCGAGTGGCTATTTTCAACACAATATCATCTAAAACCTGACATAAATGATTTTAAAAAATGAATGACGCGTCTGAATTGTTTGCATTTGTTGAATCAGCGGCAAAGCACTTTTTCTCTTTGTTCTTTTCTTATCTGAATCCGAAAAGTAAAATAGGTCTTGTGATGGTTAAGAATGTAGACTATCTGATATTGATGCTTTCTAGAAATTACTCTTCATTTTTAATCATAGTTAAACACAGAATGAGACAGGTCGTCTCTTCTTCTGTTTGACTAGAAAGGAAACATTGGAGCATGTAGCACGAAATGCTAATGAAATGGCACAATCTGCTGACATAATGCCATAGTAATCGAACAATGAACAGCCAGTTCAACATTAGACACGTAAAATTGTGCGAAGTTTCAGTGTCTGCTATCAACTGGATCATACAGCAAAATGACGCAGGCATAGAGTAGGGATATATAAGTAGAGTGTCGACTCAATAAAAGTATCTGTATACAGTGAAAATTTTTATATCAAAAGATTCAGTTTTTGCGGAGATTACGTTCCCGTTGTCCAAACAATTATTTGAGCAGTTTTAAAAAAGTCAAAATTTTGCCAATTTAAATACTACCGAGATGACTCCCCGTTGTAAGTAGTATAAAACAAGTTGGATATCAAAAGGAATGAATGTTTGATGATAAGCATCCTAACTGAGCGGAAAACAAGCTGATTATCAAGGGAATTTCATGAACAGCATTAGTATGGAAGTCTTCATGAAAAAATCACGATATTATTCGTGCTTTCTTGGCTGAAATTTGAAGTTTTTAATTCACTTTTCACCAGCATGATTTATGATTCACTAAATTCATGTTTCATTTCTTGAATCTGAATAGTGATGTGGACCCATTTACATCTTTCAAAGTTAATTGAAATCATTGTCTTTGATTATGTAATTTTGCTCTACCAGTGGCAGGTTGCTTATAAATGACTCTCTTGAGGTTCATCATGAAAGCAATAGCAAGTCATCGAGTTGCTAATTTAACAAACATGACCTATCCAAGGCTGTCATGATACGGACAATCTTTAAAATAATATAATTTCCTTCTGCTTTGCGGTATCATGATCAGTCAATTCCGTTGTAATTTCTTCAAAACTGTATAAATTTGCGTATCTCACATTTGGAAACAATTCCGACTGTACATATCTCCCTTGAATTCATTTAATAAAATCGTATACCAAGTGTATACACATTGGGGATTTGATAAATGCTGATCTACCACTCTACCTAATATACTTACTCTATGGACGCAGGTGATGTCAAGTTCTACAGAGAAGCTTGTGAACGTTTCTTCGCTCGCTTGATATCTTTTTTAATAATGATCAGAATCACTCATTCACTCATGACCGTAGCCTCTATGGAGGCGGTTGGTGCACCCATTGAAGCACAGAAGATCGCCATTTCTCTCTATCGTCCACTCCTCTCACGCGCTCGATTGCCGTTCCTCCAATCCACTCCAGAATGTCGTCCATCCACGTTCGTCGGGGTCTTCCTCTTTGCCTTGTTCCAGATATCTGTCAGAAATTCAACTTTGAAAGGATCTTAAATTCAACTGGAGATTCTCCAATTCATCTGAAAATGTCTGAAAATTATTTGGGTAGATCTGAAATCGATTTGGAACTATCAAAACCATCTGAACTAGAAATGGAAGATGTGTAGTTTGTCCTCAACTAAGATATCGGACAACACGCCAGAAGTTAGAAGCTATCATAGATATTCTTTTACTCATCACAGATATCTTTAATTTCCAAATATTTCACGAGTTTACAGTCTTTATATATCTTCCAATTTGGTCGCACATGTATAATGCTGTGGTGGACTGTGTGCTTATGCTTCACATGTTCATCAACACATGGAGAATTTGTATCATTATAATCAACGCTGCATAATAAAGCTTAACTTCAAAGCTATAAGCAAACTAACAAATAAGCTGCATTATTTTTGGTCCAGATCTTTTACACTGAATCTTCAAAATTATACCCCTATTGTAAAGGAAAAAAATCACGTCATCCCAAACGGTATCTGTGTAATGATTAAAAATGCTAACAAATTGCCACAAGCAAAGGAATGCTAAAAAATCCGCGAACGTGACTCGTATTGCTACGATCGATCGTTTTAATCGGAATAACATGATGAAATCAAGAGTTTTAAAACAATTCTATTGATGTGTCCATGCCTCGGCTGTGGTAGTAAACGAAAACATTATATCACAAAAATTCAAAATTTTCCATTTTTCAAGATCGTTTTATTCGAAATAATGATAAAATCAAGAGTTCTAGACCCATTCTATTGGTGCGCAGCTGCCTCGGCTGTCGAAGCAGTCAAATTACAGGGCCTACCACAAAAAATCAAAAAATTTCCAAAATTTTCCATGAAAAATTTTGATTCAAAATTTTACGGAAAATTTTCATCACTACTTCTATCGAAGTGACAAATGAATCAATACCGTTCGAATTGCTCAATATCCCTTTGTATGCATGTGCAAGACATTTGCGTGGTGCTTTCTTTTCACTTTGAAGAAATGTGAGAGATGAATAAATCTTGACTATTACTCGATTCGATCGGATGTATGTGTGATCTAGTATTCAGACTATTTATGAATGCTTTCAGTTTTGTAGCGGGTAAGAAGAGTGGATACCTGTGCTTTGCTCCTCAATCTTTAACAGTTGTTTATCATGCATCAATCAAGTTAAACGTCAGAAGGGAATTGTGGATATCAATTTAACTTGCATTAATCAACCAAGCATCCAAAAGTTCAAAATTCCAAGAAAGGCATCCTTCCTTTCTGTCTTGTCTCGAAACTGGAATCAGGTATCAGACCTCAAAGAATGGTAAATGTATAGAGTCAGTATGCATATACAGTAGTACGTAGAGTGTCAACTCAAAAAAAAACTCAGCATACAGTGGAAACTTTTATATCAAAGGATTCAACTTTTTTCAGAGATTGCTCTCCTACAGTCAAAAAAATTGATTGTTTGATCAATTTTTGGGTTAAATTTTTGAAAATTATTCCTGTGTTTATTTACTAGCGATTTGGTACCTCTATATAAGAAGCGTGAAACGTATAATAATAATAAAATCCTGTCCGTAGTCCTACAAGGCTTCAAATGGATATGGAGCAATGCAAGTACATGCGATTATGACATTTTGCTCTCTTAGTGGCAGGTACACTAGTTTGTGATTTGATCGCGCTTGAGAAAAAAACTCTAATTTCTAAGACTGATCATATTAAAGTAGTCACCTATCGAATTGCTAGTTAAATAAGCATATTACATTTCCTAGGTTGTCATGACACGGAGGATTTGAAAAATACTATTCTTTCATCTGCATTGCCACCATAATCAATCAAATCCGTGTAGTTTCAGTGGGTCTCAACTTCAGTTAATTTAATTAAATGGAAGCTACATACACATTGGGGATTTAATCAAAATTGAATTGCCACTCTGCAATACATTTGCTCTATGGACAAATTTAGCATTTTCCAAAACACATCCAAAAATTTAATATTCAGAAATATTAAATAATTTGATAATAAAATTTAATAATTCAGAAAATATGTTCATGCTGATTATGCTAAGACCAGGCCACAAAATGCTCAATTTCTAAAACATTGCCCCTCGTTGTCGCAAAGTCAAATGCGAATAATCGAATGAGCCTGGCATAATCCGATCAATTCGCTTGAGCATGTTTTTCAAAATCTCCGCGTGCAAATCCTAAATTATGTAAGGTACCCACATAATCACAATTCTATTATCTGGTGGGGTAGTGTTTAGGTACATGCTTTCAATGTGAAACGCATGCAGATAGAAGCATTCTAAGTGAATTTGAAATTCTTTCGGAAAAAAGGTGTTTATCAAGCCTTGATTTAGTCTCGGTGGATTACTTAATTAGCTTAAATTGCGACGTTAAGGTATAAAAATAATTTGCCATTATCATAATGCAATTCAAATAGCGTCTTTTATGACTGTTGTTGTTCAGGTTTTACTTTCCAATCCAATAAAGTTTAGGAAAAATCCTAATTTTGGTAGAAATAAAGAAGCACACATGTTCACTTGGGCATGTAGTGATGATCTCATGTTTCACGTAGATCAGTTTCAAAGTTTTGAATGACATTATAGTATCAATGGAAATTTCATTCAGTTCTGTTTAATCAAATTAAATCTCTATATAAGATGTAGGCCTATAATTCTATATAAAGCATTCCTATCATAGCACTGAAATTCACTCAAATGCCTTGTGATCAAATTTATCACAATGTAATGCGACAATCTGCAATGTACACAAGCATACAAGATAAGATACAGTTACTAATCGATAATGGCTCACAAATGAACGTCATTTTCCAATTAAGGTTTAGTAAAAATCAAAAGAAACAAAACATCAAAACACGATAACCGGATTATTCAGCTATCAGCCATCATCTTAATTACTTCCAAAAACATGCATTGTACCATGTAGGACACAGTTCACACTAAAGTCAAATTCTGAGATGTTAGATGTGTTTTTGTGAATTTTATCCTTCTGTTGGGTCCGTAAAGTCACGCAAGTAAGATCAATAATAGCCTTTTACTCGTACTTGTATGTGTGACTTTACGGACAACCAGCGTTACGAGAGGATATGTGTTCCTGTTATTGATCAGAATAAAAAATAAATCCTTTACAATTAATAATTACATAATCATGCTATATTCAAACAAATGTATATAATTAAACAAGCAATTAGACTGTCATCGAGGCGGTATATTGGGTGACTTTCAAACAGGGATGATTGAATTTCACGCAGAAATTAAGCATTCTAGCTATAATTTTATTGCAACATAATGCAGCACAAACATGTTTGCTTTCTGAATACAGGATTTCAAAAATTAGAATTCACTTTTTGGAAGCCATTACCATTACATAGTGCACGCAAAAAGATATGGCAAGAATTGAATTCTTCCCACAATTTCAAAATATCATTGAAGTTACCTTGAAATGTAGCAAGTAGTGTGCAGCATTTCGAAATTTGAAAAGACGGATTTATTTTCGCAAATGAAAATTAATATTCTATGAACTGCAAAGGCAATTAAAAAAATGATTGCAAATAGACATCTGAAGCATCGGATTTTTGATAAAACGATTTCAATTTAGGAAGATTTTCAACTCTTTTCGCTGAAAAGTAATGACATCATGAAAAGTGAACTAGAAAACATGTGTACCACGGGTAAGTCACGACCACTTCGCGGTCTATTGATATGCTTTTAATCAGGGATGCGGAGTCGATGTCGGAGTCTCGGAGTCCTATCATTTTTGCTGGAGTCGGAGTCCTATCAAATGATAGGACTCCGGACTCCGTCCTATAACTAGACCCGAAATATCATACAAGCAAATTATTTATCCTCGTGCATAGCTGTCACTGTCTTGATGTCAACTTTCTGCATAAAACCAAAGTACAGAGACAGCAGTGCATGCAAAGTTTGTAAAAGTTGAGGGAATTAGCCGTGATAATGAAAAAGGATTGTCTTTTCATTCGGTGATTTAGTAGAGAAGGCAAGCCTTCATAGCCTCGATCACATCTACGCACCAAAGGTCACACCAGAGACAAAAATGAAATAGTTGTTTGTTTGAGAACATTGTCTCTTACTCTCAAGGTATCATCGTGTGTGATGTCTCCTCCAAAGCGCATATTAAAATCGAAAGTGTGCTCACATTTTTTGGAGAAAGATGGTGACTTTCCTGCCTGGTAGAGGCTGGAGAAAAACTGTGCGAAGCACATATCATCAAGATGGGAGAAGCCGGGTCGTATGCTCCCAACTTAAAGCGACTTGAAAAAGGTGTATAGTTGTTAAACTTTCATCGAAAATTTATTAATAATTGATACAGCAATTATCAGTTCTAGGTTCATGTAAGCCTATAATGATCTATGATGTAGGTTACCAGTATTTTCAAAAAAAATAGGCTATGTGTGCTTGTCACCCGGAGTCGGAGTCCTATTAAAATTATAGGACTCCGCATCCCTGCTTTTAATTTCAAGAACGGTATAAAATTGTGTTTGAAATTGTTTCCTTCAACATTTTTTTAATATCACCAAGCTAAATATAAGATATAAGTTTCGTATTAAGATAAGACGTGCTAATTGTTAAATTTTCTTTCTATTTGATTCAGCAGGCCAATTCATCGAATTCCAAGTTTGAACTGCCATCAGTATTTAATAGCAGAATGATAGGGATTAACCCTCGCCACACTGGGGGGAGGGGCGGTGGCGAATTTCACCCGCCACTGCTGATCTCTCAAACTATAGCACCAATTTTGCCAAACTACACATCAATTGAATAGGCATTGAAAGTGGATTCAGAAAAACATAATCAATTTTATTTCTAAGATCATCTCTGGGCTGAGGTGAAGGTAAAAGGTCAAAAACCGCCAATGTTAAACACAAATTTCCATTCGATCACTATTTGAAATGAAAAATGACAACTAAAACTAATAAACTACACACTAATCGAAAGATCTAGTTCAGGTGGTTAATAAAGCGATGATTATTAATCGCTCTGAGAATACATTATTGTATTAGATGAGGTCAAAGGTCAAATAATTCAAACTTTTAGTTCAACTCAAATATCACTAACATCGCACATTTTAGTATTTAGTTTCTGCAGGTGAAGAAACAATCAAATTCGATGAATTTTATCGAGAAACTGAGGCTAAAACCAATATGATTCTGAAAAATTTTAATAATTTCTGATCAGATGAAGAACTAAAAAGTGCAAAAATAGTGAAAAAATCATATTTGAAATTATAAATTTCAAGATACCATAAGACCTATATAATTTCAAATTCAGAATTTTGCGTTTGTGAATATCTCTATATATAAATAAGAAGAATCCTTTATGTAATCGCAACTTATTTCAGCAAGAATTGATGCCACAATATACATTGGAAGTCAATACATGCCGAAATCAGCCAAAATATTCCAAACATTCCAATTTTAAAAGTGCTCTCACTCCAAAAGTATTGTTCCAAATTGATCATCCTTCCGTCAAAGGTTGCATAACACTTAGAAAGTAAGCAACTAGATTGTTTTAAAAGATCTTCAAAAAATTCGCCAGAGGGGCGAAGATTCATTCAGTTCACTTTATTTTTAATATTTTACACTTAATGTCAAATAATGCAAATACTTGTTCCTTCAGATTCATTTACTTAAATCTATGATTGAAAATCATAACACAAATTTACAGTTATTATCACTTCCCAAAATTTTCGCAGAAATGTCAGCGATCATATTAGATGGTTCTGTCTTCTAGCATCGTTATTATTAGCAAATTTTAGAGGAAAATTTCCAAACAATGCTAGCCAACAAATGTATTTTCATAAGAATTTTTTAAAAAATGAAGGTAGTGCAAAAAGCAATTTAAGTCTATATATAAGAAAAGCGATGTAGTATTTTTACTATTTTATCGGCATACATTGACTTTTAGTATTTATTAATAAAGGAATGTATACAGTCTGTCAGTCTGTTATAGACACAAAATTAGATTGTTTAACCGCATCACTTAATGTAGTTAGAAGTGCAAACTGATTCAAAACGATGGCACATGCAGGAACATACTAAGTTGGCAAAAATAAATTTTTAATGCCTTACAGAGATGGAAAAATATTCGTGCGTCGCTTGCGGATTGCTGTGAATTCCTTCAAAATGCTCCGATCGCCACGATTCCTTCAGATTCGAAGAATTCACATCATTGCGCAATAGTTTTCTCGATAATGTTGGATCCTCTGATCATTATTAATATACACTTAGCACAATTGAAAACGCACCACCTGTCAAATCCAGCTAATTCGAAGTAAATCGCTTCGATTGAATATGGAATGAAGGACGCACGCTAATTGACATAGATATCTGCACGACGGTGGTCTGGTGGCGGGATTGCGTAATTGTTCAGACTGAATTACTGAAGCAAGCATTATTATTACCGAATTACTTAGCAAGCATGTGTTCAAATTGAACTTCGATCATCAAGTATAAAATTAACGACTTATTATGGGAAATGACGGTTTTGTGAAAAATCTTAAGATGGTGCGTCAAATGTCTGATGCCGAAAGATGGCGTGCTATTGGCATGCTTGACGCTGGAATGTCCCTTCGGGCAGTCGGACGACATTTCGGTCCTTCGCATACGACGATTGCCCGACTTCTCAAGAAAGCGAGAGCAAATGGTACCGTGGCACATGCTGGCGTTGGTGCAGTTCGTCACACAACTGCCAGAGCTGACCGGCGATTGCTCAGAATGGTGCGAGGCAATCCCACACTCCCCGCAACTCTGCTACGACTGATGTGAGGCGAAAGAAGTCGCAGAGGCAACATCCTGAGCTCGGGCACCATAAGAAATCGGCTTTGAGAGCAAGGACTTCGCTCAAGGAAGATGCGCAAATGTCCCAGATTAACACCTGCGCATGTGGCACGAAGAGAGCGGTGGGCGATGCAAAGAGTTCACTGGAGACTACCACAATGGAGACGTATCATCTTCACTGACGAAAGTTGGTTTCGTCTGTTCCGCAATGATGGCCGCATTCGTGTTTGGCGTGTGCCACGCCAAGAGATGCTGCAGCAACACGTCCAGCCTACTCATCAGCAACAGGGGCCATCCGTTCACGTGTGGGCAGGCATCACCCTGACGGGCAAGACCGAACTGGTAGTGCTCAACACGAACGTGACTGGTGAGCGTTATGCTGAACTGCTGCAAACGCATCTTCTTCCATTTGCGACTCGAACATTCGGAGACGTGGCCAACTGGATCCTGCAAGATGATAACGCACCTTCGCATCGTGCATACAATGTGACGCAGCTGAAGGAAAACTTAGGGATACGGACTCTTCGCTGGCCATCAAGGTCGCCGGACATGAACCCGATCGAGCACGTGTGGGATTATCTGAAGCGCCAAGTTCAGCAGCGGGACCCGCCTCCGCAAACACTGCGTGAATTACAAGAGACAGTGTTGGCAACAAATTCCTCAAAATTTTCTGAGACGGCTCGTCCTCAGAATGCCGCGACGAATCAGTGACTTATTGACTGCTCGCGGAGGTTATACCCGCTATTAACTTGTACAAGTATAGATGTTATGTTTAATAATTTCTTTTCTTAATCACTAAAAGTTTGTCCTATTCATTTACATTAGCTGTCAATCATGTCATTAGACCCCTGACCGCCGTCGGGCGGTAGCACAGATATCTATGTCGGTTAGAATGCGTCCTCCATTCTTTATCAATCGTGTATAGCGACCAATTTGACGGATTTGACAGGTGGTGCGTTTTCAATTGTGCCAAGTGTAGATGGCAGGCGCACGAAAAACGTTCACAAACTTCTCTGTAGAACTTGACATGGTCTGTGTCTCTTTGCTTTGTGATCCGGTTGATAACAGTCACCAAAATTTCGCACAATTTGGCGTGTTTAATGTTAAACTGGCTGCTCATTGTTCGATTGCTATGGCATTATGTTAGCAAATTGTGCCATTTCATTAACGCTACATGTTCCAATACTTCCTTTCTAGTCAAACAGAAGAAGAGGCGAACTGTCTATTTCTGTGGTTATAGATTTTGAGAATACCAAAATTCTAAGAACTTTCCCACAAGTCTTTCTTAGGCGTAAGTGGGACAATGATTGAGTAAAGTGAGGCATGGTTAGAAAAACACGCTTTGCGAATAGTGTAAGTTACCTTTAGCGAGTACATTTACGAATATGTGGATAAGAACCTTGGATCTAATCTTGAGGTGTATCAAATATTTCTTTCATGAGAACTCTTAGACTTGGTCATGAGCAGCGACTCAGGGGAGACTAGGGGTGTAGCCTACTCGTTGATTGGTTTTGAGCATCATACCGAGGTGGAACATGGGTTCTGGTGGCCGTCTTCGCGAACCGGTAATATGCAGGTAAATTCTCAGTATTAAGAAAATGAAAACGCTGTGCTCTTTCGAGCAATAAGCTGTCAGCAGAGGACACCAGAGCCAGTGAGAGAGCCGTGTGTGCTGTGATATCACTTCGCACACAACAAAACACACATAAATGGGCCGATTTTTAAAACGAGGGCTAAGTTAAGCCGCGGATCATGAAAGGCCTCGACCTCACTAGGCCACGGCTCATCTTTGCATTTATAAAACGAGGATGAACCGCGGCCTACCGAAGTCGTGCCTTTGAGCCGTGGTCTATCTCTGACACATCAGCCACACCGAAAAAAAGAGAAAATCGAAAGCCGCGACTGAGAGAGTGAGCCGCGGGTTAGCCCGCGGCTTTAAAAGTCGTGTTTTATTAAGTGAAAGTTTGATAGACAGTGGCCTAACTGCGAATTGAGCCGCGGCTTAACTTCGCCCTCGTTTTAAAAATCGCCCCATTGTCTGGTTAACATTCGATTCAGTGTATGCACTTTGCAGTCAGGAATGATGAGAAGACGATGGTGAAATCATCAAGTGAACTAATTATCGTACGCCTGCTACTTTTTTTTATTATTGGAAGGGCCAACATTATGGAGAAAACTTGTGCGCAATGATCTGAATTCTTCGAATCTGAAGGAATTTTGGCAATCGAAGCACTTTGCTTGAACTCACATTAATCCGCAAGCGACGTACGACTTTTTTCCTATCTCTGTAAGGTATTAGGAATTCCCTTTTGCCCATTGAATAAGTTCCTCGATTATATAGAGTTGAAGCTTTCCCAAGTCAGATAGAAGACTTTTCTGTTCTACCGCGAGAACGATGTAGGCCGAAAGATCTCGCGGTAGAACAGAAAAGTCTTCTATCTGACTTGGGAAAGCTTCCACTCTATATAATTACAAATCAATTCCTTATGTTTGAAACAAAGTTCCTCGATATTCCGGCGATTTCGAATTAATTACACTTCTAGCAAACCGAAGCAGATAAGCAAAATATTTAATTGTGTGATTCAGGCATTATTTTTCTGTCTCTTAGACACAAGTTTGATAGACTACTTTGACTATTTATATAGACTGACTATATAGACTGCTTGTTATTTCACTTCTATAAATTAATAGATTATTATACCATGTATGCAAGACGTCTTGATGAGATCTCTTTCTGAGTATCTCTATTTCCATATAACTTATCTCGAAGAGCAAAACACATAATCTAACGTATTGTTGAGATGCATCTCAACAACATTCACAGAACATACTGCACCGACAAGTGTTTTGTTCAAAATGAATAAACATTTTCTCTCCTCTTACTTTCGGAGATAAGGTGTTACTTAGGAGCAAAAGAAAGAATAACAAGCACTTTGTAGTCTCCCAGACAGCTGGCTTTGACGAGCCCGCAATCTCATGGCGCCTCATTCGCAGACTTGCCAACTATTGATGATCCAACATATAATCCTTTACAACAAACGCCTTATGCGACACACCAAAGCCACACTTCTCATTAGCCGTTGAACAATGTTTATCTTTAATTACTTCTTAAATCATCTAATGATTTGCAAGTTTTGAGTTAGTATAACGGATGACTCACCCTAACTTCGCAATGTAGCTACAAGCTGCGATAGGGCTATAAGCGCAGTAAAACCCAATAACGAAAAAAATCGGGTCGCCATATGATTTCCTTGATCCGGTGATCCATGGACATTCTTGAACAGAATTGTTTCACATGCTTAACTATTGTGCTATCTTCCACTGTTAATACCAGCCTGCATGGTGACCCGGTTGCATTGCTGATTTACAAGGAATAAGTTGACATTCAAAACATTCCGGAGCATTAATTCTATTATATTTTTGCATCATGCATGACAGTAATGTCGACTTGTGCATATCACCCAAACGGGCCTAAAGTGCGTTACAGCACAATGGATGAACTAAATAATGTGGTTGCACAGATGTCACGATTGGCCAAATAATTCCAGAGATTATGATGGCCGCTCTGGTAGAGCTGAGGAAAATGGGATGCTTGATATGACGAAAATGACGCATCGCACATGAAAACAAAGCCTTTCTCATTGTATTGCTGTTGACGGGAGTGGACATGGACATTTTTGAACAGAATTGTTTCACATGTTTAACTATTGTGCTATCTTCCACTGTTAATACCAGCCTGCAAACAACTAGACTATTTATTCCTTTGAATCTGATTTGAAGCTCATTTTGTGGCCCTGTCTGGCAGAAATTGCATCTATCGACAACTTCCACTGGGCAAGTCTCCTTTGGATTTGAGGATCGTGTCATACGGTAGTAAAACGGGCACTTGCCAATGTTACTTGTCTTCACTTTACCTGAATAGAGTTGGCAGTTTCGGGTCTGTCGGTCAAACATGAATCCCTGGCAGTCATTAGCATATTGATCACAATGCTTGGCACATTGCAGATTTGATATCCCCTTCAGTGACATATGCAATAGGTCTAATGACGTCGAGCATGACGTTTGTCCAAGCCGCTCAAATCTAGCGACCCTCAAGCCGTTGCAAATACAAACCACACCTGTACACAGTATAAAGCGAACCAAAAACATGTTTCACAATTATTGCTCAGATGAGCTGAAACTAGATTTAAATACGATTATGATATTGTTTAAGTTCATCACAATGTTGTAATGTTTTCTTCATTCGCTTTTGGTAGTTTAAAGTAAGCAGAATTTTAGTTTGAAGAACTATGAAGCCAAATAGTATTTATTAGTTTAAATTGAGATGGTTCGTCACCTGCAATTGTAAACATGTATCTTCATAATTTATCATGCGTCGTTTTAAAAAAATGATGCATCTCGCTATATCAAGTCAACTAAAATAGAGAACTGTGAAAGTTCATATCGGTTGGAAAATATGGAACAAAATTTTATTTGCAAATAAAACATTTTCTGTGGAATAATTATTGCAACTCATGATATTTGTGACCTTTTCGACAAAATTGTGTAGGTTACGTAAATAAACAAGTACATGGATATGAAATAGAAGGTCAAAAATATTTTGATGAATGTCTTAGACTATCTTAAAGTTTCTGCACGAATTTTTGATATGGTTGGGGAAAGAAATGTTTGTACTACAACTTTTCACTATTCCGAATAAAGTTTTATTTGATAATTTGCTTGAAAAATCTACATTAGTGTACACAAATGGTGATATCATAAGATTGTATACAATAAACATTGTCTGTCTTCGATGAGAAAGGCTTCTGTTTTCACGTCGAACAGATTTCTCTTTTTTCCTGTTAAAATGTTTAATCACAGGTATATTGTTTTGAACTGAAATTTACTTTTAGTTGCAAGTAGCTACAAATCAGTTACAATTTAATTACATTTAGTAAAAATTCCATGAAAGTGCAGCAGTTATCTTGTTTTCTCAAGATTTTTTTCTCATTTTGCCCATCTATTTTGAGTACCTAAAATAGCATGAATGAAAAGAAATTCGAGAAAATGGAATCTCTCTACGCCAAAAAGGTCGTAGAAAATTGAAGTCAAAATAGTGCAAAATTCATTCCATGTGTCCATGAAGAATCATAAAGTTTTGTCCTGTCAGCGCAAGCTCCGAGTGTTTCATCTATGCCACCTTTTAATGCATGGACAAAGAAAGGAATAGGGATTTTCAAATGTACTTTATAACATTGACAATAGCATATAGAGGCCTAAAAATTGAATCAGTAGCAAGAGTAGCTTGCTGGAACGTGTCATAATGGCTTCACGACTTTGATTCTGTCAAACGTAACGACTCGCATAGAAATCATGAAAATGCATTTACGCTATTGTCCTCTCTAAGTTCAAGGCCTCTCTGTCCTTAGAAATTTATTCAACAGAAAATGGAGATCAGAGCGCATTCACAAGAATGAGGACGAATATTAACAATTTATAATAGAAATTCATGATGTTGCAGTGTTCGTGTATGCAGCAATTCTTCAGCAAAATAGAGAGAAACAGTTTGTGTGTCTGTTGGTTTTCTAAAAAGGACAACATAGCGACCACCAGTCGTACCGCAAAGTGAATTTAGCGCATGATCCTTAGCTGAAGCATTAATGAACTGGGACCGAATGCTTCATTCTTCCAATTAAGATCACTGTTCGAGTAGGCGCATCCGCAGCTTTTGAAACAGATTGTTCCGTTCGATTGTCGAAACAAATATTTCACAATATTTTGTCAGCTCATGTTGAACATGCAAAAACAGAGCAGCAAAAAGAAAAACGCATTCAATTATAAAATATAAAACCTGTCGTAGTTTATCATGATCCAAAATTTGCTCAAGTATACGTAATAAGCGTAGTCGCTGAGTTAGTTGAACCGCTACCAAAGCATGTAGACGGCATGAAAGAAATTTTAAATACATGATCTGATCACCACAGATTTTTGATTCTCGTTCCTATTTTTTGCATGATTGATCTTTGTAATACATTGCAAAGGATCGAGAGCTGAGTGATATTGCAGCATGCCTCTCAACGATTGTGCAGGCGATTTTGTGACTTCACTTCTAATATCATTAATTTTCAAATATTAATAATCGTTGTGAAAGAATTATTTGTGGTTCACAGAGGAAAGTAGGCTCATGCTGTAGAACATCCACATGAATTTTTTGCCAGTTTATTAAGAATTTTCTATTCTATTCGTCTAATTTTTCACGACTTTTTCTTCCTAAATTCGCTCACGAGTTATTTGTTCTCGTTATTTTTAATTTGTAGATTGTCACCAGCATCAGAAAAAATCTTCAGCTAAACTTCCTGTCAACTTGCTAGTTTCGGAGGGTGAAACATCCCAAAATTCCATTTGTTTCTGTAGATCCATATGCACCCTATGGCTACTACGAATCGATGAGTCTGTCGAGTTAATGGGAAGCAGATTAAAGTTGTCGGCAAAATGAGATGTTCTATGATTTCTCTGATTTATGCAGTGAACTTGCCTAAAGCCATAATTTTTGCCTGGAGTGTCTTCATTTCTCATGCGCATTCTTGATATTATAATGTTTGTAATCGGTCATGTATGCGAGAAGACGGCTGAATGTGGTAAAAGTTGGCCAAAATGCTATGCTTGCCTCTACTAGAGCGCTTACTTATTCTGAATGCATTTGACTTCATTGACAAAAGTAGATGAGCATGATAAGAAACTCCAAGCAAAAACTATGGCACTAAATCTCACACTTTTCTCTCAATTAGAGAAAAAGAGAAAACTCAGGTTTACCGAACACATCAATCTGCGTCCCATTGGATCAATGTGAGTTTTTCTTTGATCCCATCTGACAAGAAGAGGAACCGGGTAGAACTACGCAGACGCGCAGATTCGTGTAGTCACAGAATGACATCATTCTGTAAAGCAGGGATGCTGAATCCTATCATTTTGATAGGACTCCGACTGTGACTCCGTGTGGCAAGTATGTAAAGCCTGGTTTTTTTTAAAAAAAAGTTGGTGACCTACATCATAGATCATTATATAGGCTTACCTGAACCTATCTTTAGCGATCATTGCTGCATCCATTATCAATCATTTTCGATGAAAGTTTATCAAATGTCGCTTTAAGTTGAATGCATGCGACTAGGCTCCTCCCATCTTGTTGATGTTGCTTCACGCGGTTATTCTCCAGTCTCTACCAGACAGGGGCGTCTCTTTTCAAGGGCGTCTCTTATTTATCAAATGTTCAAGTTTTCATTCTTTCATTAGAAAAAGATGTCTTAGTTTTTTGCTACTATTCTCTTAGGTAACCTTTGCATTCCTCACTTAGGCCTGTCATGGGTAAATTTCGCCAGTAATTTTTCTTTCATATATATACGCTTTATCATAATTCAGATATTTTGGAAATGAAAGGAGTTTTATGGTTTGTAGTAGCACATCTTGTAGACTCATCTAATACATTCATATACCAGTACATGTTGGCCACTATACATGTAGACTACATCTGAATTTACCGAAACGAAAATACCGATAATCAAGTAGTATTTACAGCAAAAGTTACCGACCGGTACATGACACCAAATGCAAAGGAAGCTACCGTATAATACCTCCTTAAATGGTAGATGAAGTAACCTTAAGTAGGCCTGCATGCACGTATGCACAACATGCATGTACTGCATGTACAACAACAACAAGCCTTATATATTATACAATATTGGTCATGATACCCGATATTTACTAGTAGACTGACTTATTTTACTAAGATAAGGTAGGCCAAATAATCGCTCAGGCGGATGTAGCTACCACATTACAATAGCCTGCATGTAATATATCTATAGCAGTCTATTTTTTGTACATGCGTCTCTTATTAATTTTTTTAACGGATCTCACGGATGCGTCTCTTATTCGAGGGCGTCCCTTATTCATTGGCGTCTCATATTCAAAGAAATACGGTATTCCCTCAATTATTACAAGCTCTGCATGCACTGCTGTCTCTGTACTTGTGTTTGACGGAAAAAGTTGACATCAAGACAGTGACAGCCATATGCACGAGGATAAATAATTTGCTTGTATTAAGCTTAAGTTTCGGTACTAGTTAGTAATGGGTAAAAGACCGTTTGAGGACAAGACAAATTCAAAAAATGGTATTTTTAAAAACGACATAAATTCATGAATTTGAACCCTTTTTCAGGTTTTTAAGACCTAAATTCATAAATTTAGACCATTTAAAAAGTACCATTTTTTGAAAAATCGGTATTTTTAAAAACGACATAAATTCATGAATTTGAACCCTTTTTCAGGTTATGAAGACCTAAATTCATAAATTTGGGTGTTTTTAAAAATACCCAATTTTTCAAATTTTTCAAAATCTCAAATTTGTGATTATGACATTTTTCATTGCTCAAATCATGACCGTTCAAGGACACCGAAAATCATATAAGTTAAGAATCTCAAAATTTGAGAATTACAATTTTCACCCCCTTAAAATCATGACCGTTCCAAGCCACAACATCAAAAAAAATTGGTATTTTTAAAAACATCTTTTAAATCCTTTTTTCAGGTTTTTAAAATATGAGATAACTAAAATTATGTGTCTAATAATATTTCTTTAAAAATGGAAGAAACTGCAAGAATATATCCTTCGTTATCATATGAACGTAGTTCTACTACCCCCTCCCTTCTGACTTCTAGGGGTCCCTTAAGAAATTTTTTTATTATAAAATGAGCAACATAAATGAGTTTCTA